>JAJFZI011238422.1:568-13066 GCA_022379055.1 Anilios bituberculatus
TGGATCAAGAGTCTGATCTAGCAAAGCATCTCTTATGTTTTTATGTTCTTATGGGGTCTTGGGGGAAGTGGAGTTCCAGAGGGTGGGACTGCCATGAAAAAAGCATGCTTCCTAGATCCCTCAGGATGACATTTCTTCATGGAGCAGGCCAGTCCTGTGGGACTCATCTAGCACTGAATGATTTGTCCTTGAATTCCAAGGATTCTCAATAATTTTCTTTAGCCCAACAAAAGTCAAAACTATCACTTTCTTAATTCATCCTTTGCGATGATCCAACTCTCACATCCATTTGTTACAGCTGGGAAAACCATAATCTTGGTAGTGTCCACCTTTGCTTTCAATGTGATCTTGATTTACTCTAATATTTTGTCTAGATTTGTCATAGGTTATGACTAATGGCTTACATGCTGCCATTTCAACCATGGTTGGTGCCCATAGGGATCAAGAAATAAATAAAGCAGGATATTCAAAACCCCATAGAATAGATCGGCCTATGATCTAATGCTTAAATTTATTTTTAACTTTAAATTTTTAAAAACTTTTACTTTTTTAACACCTTGATTCTTTGAGAGATGTTGACTGCAAATATACATAAAGGTAAAACGTAGTCCCCTGTGCAAGCACCAAATTTCCGACACATGGGGTGTCATCACATGCCGACGTTTTCTTGGCAGACTTGTATCCAGGATGGTTTACCATTACCTTCCACAGTCATCAACCTCTTACCCCCTAGCAAAGCTGGGGACTCATTTTACCGACCTTGGAAGGCTGAGTCAATCTTAAGCTGGCTACCTGAAACCCAAAACCAACTTCTGCTGGGACTGATCTCAGGTCATGAGCAGAGCTTCTGACTGCAGTCCTGCAGCTTTCCACTCTATACACCAGGGCTCTTGCAGTTACACACCCACAGACACACACACACACAGTACTTTTTGTACCATGTATTCTACTCAGACTAGGAGCTTTAATTCTGTGGTATTTTAACGTTCTCTTTTGTGTTTATATTTAGCTTAAGGTTTTAAGAAAAGTCAGTGGGGTCAGTGAAACCTTAGTCAAAATAAATGAAAGGAAAGCCACTATTTGTTCTAGAGTTCTACCTGTCTCCAGCAAGGCAGAAAATGCTAATTAAACAATATAGGCACTCATTTGTGTTAGTGTAGCAATTAAGATAAGATAATGTTTATTATTTTAGTATGTCTGTGTATTTGATCTGCCTGAATAAGATGTTGGAGGGAGGTCTCTGAGTCCCTATAGGAACCCAAAATGGATCAGACTTAAAATCCCAGTTGCTAATCAGTATACACTTTATTTCTAAACAACCATACACTATTTTTAATTAAATTAATATATTTTTGAGAAATATACTTCCAGTTGTATCTGTGATTTAACCTTCAGTCTAGTTGCATCCACTATCAGGTGACTGAGCTACATGCTAGTTCTGTTTATTACCTTCCTTCTTCAGAAAAGGTTATCTGTTATCACAATTTTATTCTCTTCCTTTTGGCCCTTTCTCTCCACCTTGACCTCTTAGGAGCCAACCCTCATTGGGCTGGAGTGCCCCGTCTCGTCCAGCGACGAGAACAGTGACAGCACTTGGACTCCCTGCCAGAGGGCGAAGCCATCTCAGGAAGCCTGCCAGCGGAAGAAGAAAGGGGGCAGGCGGCCCAGGCGCCGACCTCTGGCCTGCGAGAAGCGCAATGTTTCGTCTCCTCTTCAGCTGAAGAAGAAGTGTGTTAACGGCTTTATCATGTTTTGCCGCTTGAACCGCAAACACTTCATCAGGTGAGGATCAGAGGATCAAGTGTTTTTAGGAAGACAAAACAACATCTCACACTCATCTCTCCTGCAATTAATAAGTTTGGTGTGTTTCAGGTTTCAAAGATTTTAATGTACATATACTGCCATTACTGATACTACAACTGCTATCTCACATTTATAATTTTAACTTGTAGGGCCACCCAACTTTCAGAGACTCTGGGTGGCAGCCATTTTATAATCAGTGAAAACAATAAATATAGACTACATAACAACTTACAAGATGACTCCAACTGTATCTGACTCAGGGAGAAACTTAACATTTTCTATGTGTTCTTGAGATACTTGCCCTATAAGAATTCATACTGAAATGAGCTCTAATTTTTGAAAGTTTTTGCTATCTCTTAAGCAAAACCCTTTCCTGGGGTTTTTCTGGTAACAATCCAGTGTGGTTGATTCCATTTCATGCCTTGTGTCTGAAATCTGTATTACCCCAATAAAACAGGCTTCTATCCCAGCAGGGTTTTTTCTAGGTATTTTTCAAATCTTTAATCTCAGTGGAGTGAAGAGGCTGGCCAGAGAGAAGATCACTGGGAAAACCTTGTTTTCTTGAATCTTTAGTGGATAGAGGGATGCTGACTAGATCTTGTGCTTCTCATGCGTTTGACCCAATCATTTTTTTCACTTCACAGCACTTGCCCAGGCATGGCTTCCACAGCAGCAACCAGAGAATTGGCCCAGCTGTGGCGTATGATGACAAAACAAGAGCGGAAACCATATTGGTATGTTTTGGTTTGGCCCACCAGAGATGATGGGGCCGTGCAGTTCATTGCACAATCTCTTGGTGGTCTCTTAGATTGCTCCAACAGTCAAGTGGAGTCCGAGGCCAACCGATTTTATACAAAAGTGTCAGCTTCCATGGGGGCTGTGTGGGCAATTCATTTCATCAGCTGCATCTTTGGCTTTGCTGTGCATGAGGCTTTAAATCGGGGAGTCCTCCAAGGACTGCCTTCAGTCTAAAGGGTGACTGAGAGAGATTTATAAATTAAGTAAATGCTTAATTTGCAAACCACATTTCACGGAGCTTAATTTCTCACCACTATTGATCTCACTAATGACAGCAATCACATGGTAGACTGATGTTGTAGCACTGATTGTAGTTTGCTTTTGTGGCTTGCCAACAGGAAGTAATTCAGGAAGTTACGGCCCTGCGTTTTAGGCTGCTTCCCTATTTTTTACAGTATGAAAGCCCGGAGATTCAGCCGCCTGAACAATCGCATCGTGCGGGATGACTTCTCCAGCGGAGATGAAGAGACAGAGCCACCCAAACCGTTCCACCTGCTGCTTGCTGAGAAATCACTCCCTGGCACCCAGAGCTTTGGGGACTTCCCTTTCCTGGACTTTATTCCTTGACTCTTCATGCTGTAGCAGTCAAGCACATCCATCCAGTGAGGTCAGGACCCTTCTGTTGATGGCTTGAAAGCCACCCAAAGAACAGGTCTGAAATGTAACCTAATAGGGCCTTACAGGCTTCGTTAACATGGGCAGGATGGAGAAGCAACAAGGGAGGAGACAGTTCACCCTCTGTGGCCCTCCTTACTGCACGAATCCTTCCCACTGACTTTCCCTTCTTAATGCCTACATGCTGTCCTATCTCCTATTATCACCTGTTGCTATGAAAGCTGCAGGATCCTTGGATACTTCCAGTAGGCACCCTAATTGCTGGTCTGACTCACCTGTGGCCCAATAGCTGGTTTCTAATGTTGTGACCAAAGCCATGGTGTTGTAGAAAGAAAACAGAGGTAAAAATGAGTCTCCAGATGATGTGACCTTGCTAGTGTGTTTGGGGATATGCCAATTTGGAATTTTACACTGATAAAGGCACTGTTCCATTGGAAATGAAAGAGTCCAGTTTTTAATACAAATGTATTGGACCAACAGTGTTTTTTAAGTTTCAAATCTATATTTATTGCCTCTCATCCCCCTTTTCCTTCACCACAGGTTACCTCAAGGAAAAGATTTTATCCTATCCAGCCCAATCAGTTTAGTCCCTGGGGCCTTACCTCCACAAGACATTTGCCTGGTGCAAAATGCATTTTCTGAGTCTGTGTACTGACTTCTTCCACAGCCAGTTTGATCCGTAATTACATACTAAATTGTTTCTGGTGTTTCTTTAGTTTTACCTGAAGCAAATCAATTGCAGTGTTTGCTCTGGGTGGTATTGCTTTCCTAGTGACCCTCATATATGGGCCAATAGCTAAAGAGAAGGACTAGTTCTGCAAATTTGCTCGTGTTCAAGGAACGTTGGGAAATTTTAAAATGGTAAAATGGATTCTGAGCTAAGGAGGATCCTTTATATTGAGAAGGGAGTGTTTTATTGCTTTGTGTGGTTGGTTTCTGTTTTGATTGGGATGGAAGTCGCCTGCCTTTACTCACTTTTTTAGACAGTCACCTCTTTCCATTGTAAACAATATGTTTGAAATTCTGTTACAGGCTTGAAGGGATTGTTTTCCCACTGTTGTATTTACCTATTTATATATTTATTGATCATTTCCCCCCCTCAACTCTATTTATATTTAAAATAAAATACAGCCATAAAATTATCTGACCATTTTGATGCTATTGTGCCTTTTCTTTCTACAGTCATTTTGAATTAAGCCCAGTGGCTGTTTGACACAGATTTTGATAACCCAGAGAACAGAATCCCAGCCATGTCTTAGTGCTAGAATATATTGTTGTAGTTAAAAGATTTAATGCCATTCAATCATGTTATTTTTAAACAGCAAATATAGATCTAGGGTAATTCTCAGGTCAGTTAGTTGCTCATATCCTTAAGCAGAGAACTAAGTTTCTGCCACAAGGTATCCTTCACCATTCCACACACCTTGCACCCAGGTTAAAGCAGTGGTTCCCCATCTTTGAAGTTAGCCACGGTTCCTAGCAATTAGTTAGAAAGGAGACCTTGACACCCACACAGACACAAACTGAGAATTGGCCCTGGAAGACCATATAATGCTGTTTTCCAGTGTTCTATTTCTAGTATTAGAAAATTGGCAATTAAATATAACTTGGCATGACAGACATCAGAAGATCTTGCTGACACAATCAATCAAATTATAAGCCTTAATGCTGACCCCACACCCTGTAGAGGTATCTTCCCAGGTTCTCCCAAACCTGTTCATTTTTTCTTGTTGAATCTTCCAGCTAGAAGGGCAAAGGATAAATGGCTCTTTGCCTGGTTGGATTCAGAAAACCATCAAGCTCTTCAATTCAGTGCTCCGTCCAAGCCATGAGGGTTCCTGGCATCACCGCAAGATGTGCCAATTGCTTTCATTCTCCCTGGAGGATTGGTGATTGTATGTGCTCAGCTGTCCAGGTCTAAGTCCTAATTAACCTTCTAATTGGATGCTTTTTAGATTAAACAGAGGCTGGTTCTACAGCAGCAACACTCATCACCTAGACGGTAGGAACTTTAAACCTCGATTCTGTACCTTTCTGTAGTGCTGGGAGTTCGTTTTTGCTTGATTCTGCAGGGGTATATTTCACACTGTAGTTTTATGGTCAACTGGCACATATAACTAAGGATTTTGACAAGTATGGAATCGGAATGAGCGGAGGGAACTCTTGCCTGCCATAAAATCATAGGCCGTTTCCCATCAACATTAAGCACTTCTGTTTTTGCTAAACATCCAAAGTGGAGATTAGGTCTGATTGCAGCATAGTTTTCATGCTGTACAGAGACACTTTCAGATGTGGTCAGGTTTAGTTGCGTGCAGGAATATTTATGAATGGAAAGGCTAAAACAAAGACGTAATCCACTGAGAGAGGGGGAAGCATTCGGTTTCAGGACCCCAGATCGACAAAAGTGGATGCGAGGGATCCCAGGAGACCATTGTGAAGAGGCTGGTGCTGCAAGTAATCCCCTGTTTGGGCCCTGTGGGTAGGATTTCCCTCAGGGGCTGCAAGCTGCAAGCTGGGATAAAGCAGAGGGGGGCTGTTGATAGGGGAGCTTTCATCCTCGGAGCTGGGGATTACGTATCTGTCTTGTGGAAGGCCTCTTCTGTCCTTAAGACCATCATCACCACTTCTGTTTTCCCAACAGAGGGAGGGAGGGAAGAGAAATTTCAATTTTCAAATCAGCTTGTTCAAAAATCCTTCTACAGTATTGAGAATGCTGAAGAGGACAATTGATCCTAAGGCAGTCTAATCCGTTATATAATGATACATATTTTTACATCAATGACTTTCAGTCTTTTCTGATGTGGAATCTTCTTAAAATAAATATTGATTAGTCCTAATCAAAGTATCACTCAATACATGCCTTTTAAAAACATTACAAATTTAATTCATTTAATTTGCCCCAATGTCCTTTATGCTAAAGTCAGCCATGAGGATCTGGTACTTCAAAGAGGAAATGGAGATCAGAGAAATATTCCAGAAAAGGCTAATGATTTTTTCTAGCAATGCTTCTCCAGCTGAATTTAGAAACATCCCCACTTTCCTGTTCCCCCACCCTTTACAGATACAAACTGGAAAGTTGGGAAATCTTGAAGATCTCTGAATCTTGGGAAAGGTGGAAAATAAACCAGCAAAAATAACCTTGACTTGGCATCAGTAACGGAGGGGTTGACAGGTGGACCAGAAATTCCGGATTCCTGTTCTATACCTTGTCTATTTCAGTCCACGTTTCAGCTAAAATGCCTTTTAGGAAGTCAACGGCTAGGTCGCCTGAGCTCCTATCTGTGCAGAATATTTAACAAATAAATGAGTAAAATGAAAGCTGAGATGTGGTTCTATCATTGACGGTTCTGTATCTAAATCAAATACTGAATAAGCAGCTCTCAATTTTGGGACTTTGTTAAAAGGAAACGGGACAGACCATCTTGATGTAGTGAAGTTAACCCACTATAGTGGTTTGGGAAAGCTTCACATAGAAGCTTGAAGGGAAATAAGAAAGGAGAGAAGGCTATTCGAAAAAGAAAGAAAGAAAGCTTGGAACGCAAAGCCTGAAGGCACAGGAAACCCAAGGCATGTGAATGTGCTCAGGAATAAGGAGAATGTTGCATTTAAATAAAAGTTTAGAGAACTGAGAACTTCTCTCCCAGTTTCCTTTACTGCTGATGGGCTCTGTTAGGGGGAAAGAGGGAATGAAGATAGAAAAGAAGCAAAGGGTTTCTCCCTGGTTCCCCGCTCCTTCCACCATGCTGTGATCCCTCAATGTTTGACTCCCCCTCACCATTCTCCGTGTGTGAAACACCAGGACCGCTTCCTCCCCGGCCTCCTAAAGGTTTCAATGCAGTGGCTGCAGGAAAGACAGAGACGGGGTGTGCCCTCACCTCTCTTTAGATTCAGCTGCACGATCCCTCTGGCGCCGGTTCTTGAACCAGTTGCTGACCTGAGTGGTGGTCAACCCAGTGCCCTCTGCCAGGTCTCTCTTCTCTCGAGGGGACGGATAAGGGTTGTGGAGGTACCACTCCCGTAAGACACTCCGAGATTTTTCCTGTAGGAGAAAACAGGAAGTCATTGATCTGGGTGCTAAACAGACCAGAGTTTGAGGATGGGGGACACACCTGCACAACTCATAAATTTGTAAGCCTTCGTCAACTCCTTCCTCCTAAACTAAGCACTGAAGTCTTCAACTACACACAGCATTTCAAGTTATTACTTTCTAAATAGTTTCCAGCCTAGGGCACCTGGATCTGGATAAGCTGTCAAAGCCTTTCATAGAATTTGGCTTCTTTTTGCAGAAATCCAAAGTAATTATTTCAAATCTTTTTCTTGAGTTGCTGCAGACAGGTTTGTCTCCATATGCATGTATGTGAGGTTAGATTATCAGTCTCAAAAGCCTGTTGCTAATTGTTAGCAAGATCAAGTGAAGTGTTGCAATGCAATGACCTTATACTTTGATCTTCCAAAAATTAACCGTTCTCTTTCCCCATTTATTTTGAACCATGAGTGAAATTTTGCAAAGTCGTAAGGCTTGGTTGCTTTATGTAATTTAACCATGGAGGAAAAACTATCCTGTAACAAGTAATAAGTGGGCTACTAAAGACTGTGCAAAATAAATGAGTTTTGAAGCTTTTCTGAAACACTCTCAGAGATGCATAATATTTGGTATCACACAGGAAGCAGTTTGAGGAGGAAATGAAAAGGGAGATTGGCCTCAAAGATTGAAGGAAGAGGAGGAGGAAGAGGAGAAAAAGAAGAAGGAGAATCTCCCAATCTAAATCTTTCACAAGGGATAACACAGAGGTAAAGGTCCCTGAGAATGAGGTGGCACAAAAGTTGCATTATGTATTTCAGTTAGACTTTCAAGGTAAAGGATGGAGCGGTGCACCCCCAGCACTTCTTTGCTGCAACATATTAATGCTTAATGTAACACAAATAGGAAATTACAACACCTGGGAGATGATGTTGTTCCAGGCATTTAATTAAATTAGCATTTTCATTAAATCAAGTCCAAGTCTCATCTTCACCTCCAAGACCTTTTCCTCTACCACCTGGGTAGAGAGCCACCAGCTTCCCATAGACCAAAGACAGCCCGCAGCCCCCAAAAGGTGGCATGCCATTAGTTATAAATACATTTCTAAGGTTTTGAAAAGTTTTTCAGAAAACAGGCTGGATGAAATTGGGAGGAAAGGAACAAAGGGATGAAGCAGAAGGAAAACCTTCTCTGTCGTAACTCGGAGTTTTATATCAGTTTTGACAACTGCAAAGTCAATGAAGAGGTTTAAAGGTCAAAGTAACAGTCTGAATGGCATTTTAAAAAGGCTAGTCCAACTTCCCTAGACTTACGGTTGGAAGGGACCTTGAATGTCTTCTATCTGCTCAAGGCAAGAACTAGTTGTTCATCCAAGACAAAACTTTTCAAGAAATAATTGGTGGGTTTTGTGCCTGCAAAAGTCACAGAACTGATTCCTTGTTGTGCCTCTGGGAGTGTGGGGTTTTCTGAGGGTTGGCAAAAGCGTCCTTCCGAGGAGCCTTACCTTAAAGCAGTAACTGGTCTCCTCCCCGTCCCAAATTGTCCGGGGCAGTGGGAATTTGCGCCGCACCCTGTATTTCCCCACGGCTCCCAGGGGCCTCCCACGCAGCTTCTCTGCTTCCATGTAGTGAGCCTTGAGCCACAGTTGCTGAAGTTTGGGGTGGTTGTGGGCTGAGAACTGGTAGCTCTCCAAAATCTTGTAGAGTTCCCGGAAGTTTCCCCGGTGGAAGGAAACCACGGCTTTGGCCTTCAGGACGCTCTCGTTCTTGTGCAGGTGGTCGCAAGCCGGCAGGGACCAGAGGAAGCGGCCCAGGCGCTCCACGTCGCCCCCTTGCTGCAGCACCTCGCACACGCATGCCACTTGCTCCTGGGTGAACCCAAAATTCATTGTCCGAGTGGGGTACGATGCACCCTTTACCAACGAACATAAAGTGAGCCTCCAACGTTCTTGGGCTTTCAAAACCAATAGGTGGGGGTCCGCAGCTGGTGCAACCTATACAAATCCTGCCTGTGGAAAACACGGCTGTCCTTGGAGCGAGGAACTGAAGGTGGTCCTGCTGTTGGAAGAGGCACCTCAAGGTGGTTCCCCTACAACGGGAGGGTCTGAGGGGGGAGCAAAGTCAGGCTGATGTCCATCAAGTTTCCTGCTTTGATGACCATGATCCTCCCTCTCTCTGCTTCTCCAGTTCTCCTTCCTTTCCCTCTGTCTGTCTCCTGGCTCTAGAGACAATCGTCCAGGTTAGATGTCTTGGGGGGTATCAGTTACAGGTTCAGCCCATGACGACTGCAGCTGTGACCAGCCATTGGCCAACTCCCCAAGAAGAGGGAGAGACTTTTGCCAGCATCACCCTCAGAGGGTGAACCTTTCTGTGGAGGGGTTGTCAGGACAGAGAAATGTGAGATGCCCCCTACAGAGGGGGGGCAGGAGACCGACTCGGGCAGAATAGGCCTGGCCTTCCTCCTCCTGGTGGCCCTTTCCTTTTGTTCCTCCCCCAGATCTGCAAAAGGCGGCCCGCTTTGTCCAAACCCAAACCTTTCATGATGTGAAACTTACTTGACTCGGGTTTCAAAAGTGGGTCGTGACTGTCCCCCCAACCCTTTGCCGATTTATGACAGAGGAGAACCATGGAAAATCCTACACAGCAAAGGATTTCGCTAGATAAATTATTTCCAAGCTTATTTTATAAACTCTTCATCTGTATAAACTGCAAATGCTACTTTTTTTTTAAAAAAAGGAAATCTTAGAAATACGGTAATAATGAGGTTCATAAGCTTAGGTTTTACAGGTATCAGGTGGCCCTTTGGTTCTTTGTTTCTACAAATATTCCGTTTAGGAGCGAAGCAGGCTGGCTTTTTTTCCCATCCAGGAGCAGGGATCCACATGAGCGTTTCTTTATCTCCCTTTGTTCTGGCCTTGCCAGGTGAAAAAGCCAGCTTTCCTGCTTCTGCTGCTTCCTGCTCCTTCCCCAGCATAGATCATGTTTCGGACCAAGCTATTCACAAGATAAATAACCTGTTGCAAGAGAAATAACAAGCGGCGGCGCTTGCAGCTGCCGGCAGAAAGAATATCCATTATGAGAGTTGGAAGGCTGGAAAGCCAAGGGTGCTCCAGGTGGAATAGGAACAGTCTGAATCCTGCCAAATAAGTCTTTATTCCAGGATGGGAACACCTTCAACCAAACGGTTATCCCTAGAAGTCGACCAGCCCCTTGTTGCTACTTTGGTGAGCAGAAAGCAATTCCTAAAGAGAAGAATACTTGCCTCCGTCTTCAGCCTCAGGAGCCAATCTTGATGGAAAGTTGGTGAGGGAGCATCTTCTGAATGCTGTTCTTCTGGAGCAACGCTCTGCTTCAGAAACGATACCGAAGCAAAACCCCTTTGCCTGGTCTGAATACTGCTTTTCAGAGGACCATAGACATCCCTGGTGATGTTACCTCCATTTAAAAAAAAAATTAATTGGACCACTGGTAAGTAGCAAATGACCAGTTTTGTCTTAATTGCAGATCTTCAGGGCAGGGTAATAACTGGAGACTATTTGCATCCCTATATTAATTACTGTACTTGGTATTCTGGGGTGTCCAGAAAGTCCCCGATAACACGGGTGCGAGTTATGCATGCCTGATGAGCCCCAATCTGAACAACACTGATCTGACGGTCCGATTAATTTAAAAAATATAGAAAATGTGGCCTCCTCTTTCCAATAAACCAGCTTACAATGCTATGCCCTTTCCAGCTCCAGGACTAGATATTTGCTTTACAATTTTTTTCCCCCTTTCAAAAGCAGCAGTTTGTATTTTTGGTAGGACGACTCCTGTCCTCAGTACCACATGGGTCGATGGAACAGGGAGGGGAAAATAAGAACCGGTGAAGGTTCTGCCTCTGGGAAAACCAGGGTTCAAATCCACGCTCAGCCACAGAAGCTGAGCAATTGGCCATGGGCCAGTGGCCATCAACCCATCTCTCCTGCCAGAAAAATGAGAGGCCAAACCATGCGTGGCCACCTTGAGCTCCTGAATAAGAGGCAGGATATTCCATAAGGATATCCAGATGCAATTTGGCAACATTTTTTGAGGTTACTTAGCTCTCACGGTGCTGTTCTTGAGACTTGCTGTCTCAAATTTCAGTCCAAATGTTCACTTTAATTCCTACAGCATCTTCCTATTTTATTATCAATGCCCACAGTATTACAAAGGGTGAAAAAGGCTTCATTCCCTCTGTCATCCTCCGGATCAAGAACAGCCCGACACACTTCCACCCCGGACAGTTTAACTTACAAGGCCCTCTTGGGTGACCTGACCTTCTTCCCAGCAACTTAACAGCCTCAGGGGAAAATGTCTTTGTTAAGTCTGGGAGCCCGAAATTGCTCATCAGCCACGTTTCTGCAAGAGGCTCTGTGTTGTGGTGTGTACCTTCATGGCTTTTAATACTTTTAAAAAACACAGATTAAAGGCCAGGTCTGTTATAAATTAAAACCACAAATGAAGGTGATTTTTACCTCTCGAATACTAGATGCTGGAACTACAACCATCTCCAGAGATATCTGGCTGCTCCTTTCAAAAACAGGCTGCATTTGATCTGGAATAACACTGATGGTCTTGGAATCAGAGACTGTCATCCCTGGCAAAACAGAAGGGTCATCCCAAACAATATATTAAGGGGCGACCTAAGACTTGTCAACAATATTGCCTGAAGCCAAAGCTCTTTAGTTTTTGGCTTCGACCTTCTTTACATAAATTAGCGAAAACATCCTAGCTTTGACTACATCTTTCTTTAATTTCCCAGCAAGCCAATTCAGATGTTTGCTGGGAATTAGTTATTATTGGAGTGAAGGAGTTTCCTTGGGATATCTGAGTGTTACACTTGCCAAGTCTCATTCATCCCTTTGCAAAATCCTCATACAGTATTTGACTTGCCCTAAAAAACTCTAGACCAAGCAGGTCAAACTTGCAGCCCATAACCAGGACCTTGTGGGCCGCCCTCCTATTCCGATGTCCACTGTGTCTTGGTGGAGTCCCTGCAAAGATGGAGGCTTCCAAGATGTGGTGGACGTCATCGGCATTTTACGACACTCTGCGAGATTTTGGCGCGAGACTTCTGGGTTTCATGACGTCACGTGATGTCGTAACACACTGAAATCTTGCACAAAAGCCCAGAAATTGTGCGAGTTATTTTGCGGCCCACATAAACTTTGATTTTATTTGGCCCACGTCGGCCTTTGAGTTTGACATGCTTGCTCTAGACCAGTGGTTCTCAAACTCAGC
>JAJFZI011238727.1:0-13650 GCA_022379055.1 Anilios bituberculatus
TTTTGTAGTCTCAGCTCTACCACTGGATTCCTACCCTACAAGGATGATAAAAGTATCTGACCAACTTAAAAAAAGTGAAAAAACAAAACATATTCCATGTTTATCTGTGTTTTGATTTCACTTTTAAAAGTTACACTATATAAAAGTTACAGTGGCACAAATACATACTGTTCATCAATCAATGCTGGCAATCTCTGATTGCAACATAAAAACTAGGTGTGTTTTAATTCTGTGCCACTGTAATCAATGTAATTTTTAGACTTAATGTTGCCTTTGAAGAAAATCACTGTCAGGGCATGATCAGATCCTATTATCAAGATCATTGTTAGTTTTCTATTGCTGAAATCTTTGAATCTAAGATCATCTACGGAGCATGAGCAGAGAATCTGGTTTTCTTCCTTTAGTGGAGTTTGAACATCAGACAGCTTAGTAAAAATTAACAGAACTTAAGGTCAGAGTTCTGTACATTACAACTCTACAGCATGCCGTTATTTGAAGAGACGTTACAATTCTGATACAAGATCAGTTTACATAAATATAATGAAAGTACCTGCACTTCCCACATGAAAAACAAATGCTAGAAAAACCAGATGCCCAGAAATGCCTCTTTAATAAAAGTGAGTATCTGTATTAACAACAACAACCAAAAAAACCCACTGGATGAACCCATCCCACTATGCTGATTTATCTGTTTAATTGTCCTGATTCTCCACCCAATCCCAGGTAACGTCTTTATTATTACTGTATTTTAATTGTTTTTAACCTTCTGTAATCTACTCACAGTCATGTTCAAGTGGGCAGCTATAAAACAGAAATGACAATAAATCAAAAGGTCTAAAGGAATCACATTTGACTAAAACTTTTATTTCAAAATGAATTATTTTATAATTAAAGTGCAAGGATCTTGCTGAATTCTGTGGTTTGGGATAGCAACACATGTTAATCATTAAGGTCTTCTAAGTTACAACACACATACAAGCACGCATATTGGTACAGAACAGTATAATATTGATTGAAATGACAGTAAAGTAGATACATTCAAAACATTTTAATATCCTTGTGTGGAGCTTTATTATTTATTTATTCGATTTATATACCGCTCTCTCTCATCTGACTCGAAGCGGTGTACATCATCATTAGTGTAACTACATAGCTTGCAAGCATTTGAGTGCTACTGACAGAAATAAAAGAGGTGTCTCTCTTTAGGAAGGCTAAACTCTTTTTTAAAACAGTATTTGAGCAACAAGGAACTGCTTAGGCTTTCATAGAAACAAGAGGGGTCAGTAACCTCTGCAATACAGTACAAACATTCATGGTTTATTTTCAAAACCTCTGTAGTGTTTTGTCAATATTCCTCACCTGTATTCTAAGGCGCAAATGCTGAAATTTTTCTTTCACTTTAGCATTCAATTCTGTAAGTGCACTTACAGGACCTGCACAATCCCGGATATCCTGAAATAAATAAAAGTAATGCACATAGCCAATAGGATGTAAGATTAAGATCTTGGTCTAGGACAGGAGAAATTCAGGTTCTGGTCCATCCTCAGCCTGTGGAAGCTCACTGGGTGCTTTGAGATAGTCACTCTCATTCAGTTTAAACTACCACACAAAATTGTTTTTCTTGTGGGAGAAAACAGGAGGAAGGAGTGCAATATACACCAACCTGACTTCCTGGAGAAAAAGTGAAGAATATAAATTTAACAAGCATTACAAATACTTTTTGCAAAGATGTATATTCTCCTTTGGAACTCAAAATGAAGCAATTCTAGGGGGATTGGACAATATAATAGTAGTGCATTTTAAATCAAATATTCACATTTTAATTTGATCCCATTCAGTGAGAACTACCAAGATAAAAAGAACACTCAAGATTTTCTACAATGGTTGGGAAAGATGATGTAAACACTTCAACTGTTAACAGTTCTTACATAGAAATACCTTCCATTACTGTAATACTAAATATGTTTTGCCATCACATTCCAAACTGAATTTTAAAATACAATGAATCAGTGAGAGCAAGAACAACTAGTGGCTTGATACACTTGAATCAAGTTATTGCAGAATGGTTAAGATACTGCAGGCCACTCTCCTTTTCGACTCAGCGCGGCAGAAAAGGCCAGCTAGCGGATGGAACTGAGGCTATTAATAACAGGGACAGACCGGTGCGGGGCTGAAAATAAAGTGCATGGATTCGACACAATTATTTCTTAAGCAGGAGACAGGAATTGTACCTGTACAGCTGCTTTAATCTCCAGGTCGAATTTGACGATTTCCTGGTTGCAAACCCGGACCGGCACATCACCGGCAGCCGCCATCTTGGAACAAACTACGGCGAGCGAAAAGGAAGGTCAGAAAACTTCAAACGCGCGAGCCCTTCGAGGTAATAATAAACGGAACGTCAAACAAAGAAAGCAATTGGTTGATGCAAAGATGACGTATCATTTTCTCACTGAAGAACTTATTTCCGGGAGAGCCCGCGAAGCGTCCTTTGTGGGGGAAGGTGTCGTTTTGTTCTGCTTCGACTGCGGCACGCTAACTTCTGTATTAACATTTTCTCCTACAACACGGAGAGATATGTGTCTTTCAGGTGAAGAAACAGTCGCTAGAATCTTTAAGGTGTAGTGACCAAGCATGACTGCTTTTTGGAAATGAAGTTACTGTCGTTTTCCCTTGTGGTAGTATCTTTCTATGGTAGCTAAAAGTTAGAAGCCCGATGAGGTAAAATGTAACTCAACAAAAGCTTGTGCTTTATAATAAAACCTGCTAGTCCTAAAATGTGCCACAATTCTCAATAACTTTTGGAAAAACAAAAGTTTGGTCTGCAGTCCCTGCCTGCACTGTGCTCCCCAAATTTTGTTCACTACCATTTCTTACAATGTTTCCATGCAAATTCTGCCAGATCTTCTCAGATATACTTAACAAATTAATATCTGAATAATTTTTGCTTTCACACTTGTTATCTTTCCCTTTCTATAGAATAACAGCATGATGCACATAGCTTCATACGTACAAGTCACACAGACACTTCATAAAAAATCACATGCATATTTTAGTATTTCCTCAGTTGCATCATCTACCCCAGGAATAACATCATTTTTCAACATTCACACACTAATAATGCCTTCATTTTGATCATTTTTGGACACTCTTTGGTAGAGAACTCTCATTCTCATACAAATCTCTAAAATATTTTTTTACATTCTCATTCCTGTTTCATTTCAAATCCCAAATTCCCTTTTAAATGTGCTGCATGTTCCTTGTCGAGACCTCTTCACCCACTTACAAAACAGTTTTGTCTGTTAAAATCTTTCTGCATAACACTTGACTGCATGAGCATGCTTGAACTGGGCTTTACTGTTGGTTTTGTGGCATGTCATCCAAAGTATACAGGTGTTTGTCATCCTTGCGCGCTCTACCTACGTTCTTTGCAATGTCTTTTCTCCATACATATTATCCCTTCCTCTAATTTTCACTTTATACCACTCATATATTCATTTTCCCTTATCCACAGCCTTTCATGTTATTCCATGTAGAATTCTTTCATCAGTGTATATCCATTTATTTTTGTAATACTGTACTCTGCAGCAGTATTTTTAAGTGCTCCAAGTAGTTTCTATCTCTTTTGTCCTCATGTCTTCTTTCCACACATTCTGTTGGGATTTACATCATATGTGTTTTCTTTTCCTACAGTCATTTTTTCACTCTTCTTTTCACAACCATTTTTCTTAAGGATCTGCTTATTGTCATTTCTAAGAAACGGTTTGTTCCAATTTGGAGCCTTGTATCCTTTGCTAATTCTCAGTATTTTTTCCATAAGATAAGTCATACCTTTCTATTTATATTCATGCCCTTGCCAGGTATGTGTATGTGTGTATGTATAAAGACCTTTAAACTGCATATTTAAAACAGACCTTGAGTGGTAGCGCTTTCCTGGAACTCCATTTTTGCAATTACTTTTTCTATACCCTCTTCTTGTTTCTACCCATCAAATCATGTCAGCTAACTGAATACTTTTTCTCTGAATTACGTTCCTTCAGGATGTTGCTCAATTACTATTCCTCTCGACGCCCTGCTAATACCTTAGGTGTAACATGTATCTGTTGCTAATCTAGGGGTTTCTTATTTCATATCCCCTCTAACAAACTAGATGACACCACTTCAGGCTTTCTGGTACATATAGGCTTTCCATTCATAATTAAACCTCAGTCTTCATTCCTTCCATGCATTAATTAGTTCTATTCCTTATAATCAGATCAGCTTCAGAGAGAAAATGTTATTAGCCTTAGTCATACCTGGGCCATATGCAGCATTACTGGCTCACAGAATGAAAAGGATCAATTAGTTT
This sequence comes from Anilios bituberculatus, assembly GCA_022379055.1. Classification (NCBI taxonomy): domain Eukaryota; kingdom Metazoa; phylum Chordata; class Lepidosauria; order Squamata; family Typhlopidae; genus Anilios; species Anilios bituberculatus. The sequence goes on from JAJFZI011238727.1 coordinate 4,346, forward strand.
TGGTACATTATAACCAATAAACCATAAGTGTAACTAAAGCATAATTTTACTCAAAGTATACCCAAACTGTTCTATAGAACAAAGATTTCAAACCTAAACTACCTTGCAAAGCCAACAGATTGCAGCCCACATCTTACCTATTAGAAGCTACATATAGTGTCCTGACATCTACTTAGGATGCGTGTGTGATATGTGTGTCTTGAAGGTTTTAAACATATTGATTTAGATTTCCAAGGACTTCCTTGGTACTTAAAAACAGTATCTTCATGGCAGCAGTTTTAAATCAGCAATTTGTAAGTTAAAAATCTCAGACATAAAACACATTGAAGGCACCATAATGTCAGAACTTCTCTTCACAATTTATTTTCAGTTACAAAGGATGTTGCATACATTGATGAGTTTGTATCTGAATAGAAGTGCTTGGGCTCAAGGGTGACAGAGTAAACAAACCAATATTTTAATTGTGCCTCTTTTTTAAAAAAAGGAAAATTACATGACATTAAACATTATAAAAGTTGCAAATAGATCATGCTTTAACAGGATAAACTTTTCTAAACAGAGACAAGACCTTCAATATGTTTCTCTATGCTCCAGTTGGAAACGGATTACAGAACATTAAAACAGCATTACAAACATGATCCTAAGCAGAAGAAGGTAACAATAGTTTTTAAAGTACTATTTTCACCTTTCATAAACTTTGCTGTGTTTGCATATACTATTAGCCTTGCTTCCCAGACCCAGTTTTAAAACATACCTAGAAACACATCCTATTGATACAGTGAAACCTACTTCCACGTAAAAATACTTAAGGCTGCAGCCATAGATCATAATCAGATTTTCAGTATATTTAAGGGAGGACAAATGATGAAAAGCCATCTTGCAGAATATACTGCATTAACAAATACTAAAATATATTATTCTACAGCTGAGAGAACAATATTGGAAGAGCAGAAATTTCCATTATTATTACAAGGCAGAAGTAGTTATCTCAATCTTTTATATCTAGTTGTGGCTAGCACATACTTCTGAATCCAAATTTAATCATGTTACAGCAGATCCACTGAAATCCCTGGAATTTGAAAAAAAAAATCCTCTTGACATTAACTGGAATAAGTCTGGATCTAAATGGTCTGTTAATTCTTAAGCATCAGATTCTTTTAAAAAATCTTATATAGCAGTTCAATTTTAAAAGTACAGGTTTGTGTTTATAACACAGAAGCAGCTTGCACTCTCTGGAGCAGCTATAAACTCCATATCAAGAGGCAATTGAAGGCAGTGGGATATACCACTGGAGGTACTAGGTTAGTTCCTGACAAAACGGTAGAGTAGATCACTTGACCTGACTTAAGACAGTGATTTGGTTCTTTTTATCTAGGTTTAGTTTAGGCTTAATTTTTCTGCTTTAGAAAAGTGTAAGGCTACAGCCATAAATACACTGAACAAGGTAGTAAGTTACACAAAGATAAAAAGGGACACATTTAAAAATATTAGGAGTAGGGAGAAAGTGTGTGGCCAGTAAGCTCTTCTGGAAGTTCAAGAGCACTTTAAGAAGCTAATCATCTCATTGCACAAACATTATATCACCCAAAATAATCGGGGACATTTAAGAGTACACCTATGAGATCCAATCAAATTTAGAATGCTCTGAAGGAAGTATATACTAAAGTGCCATTTCTATGTGTTGTCAAAGCATTCAGTTTACACTGGAAATATCTCTTAAGTATTGTTGTGATAATGCCCTTTTGTGCCATGATTTATTTTTTAAAAAGTAAAGAATCACCTTTTGGATTAGTAATTGACTGAAATATATTTTGTACAACCTTTCAGGTCAAAATAAAACAAAACACCCAAGACACTGCATTTCTATGCAGTACTGTATTCAGTTATGCAAAATGGAGCTTTCCTTCTGATAGCAAACCAAAATGCACACTTCCACAGCTAGAGTTACTTAAAAAAGAAAAGAAACAATTATTAGACATGGGTGAAATTCAGATCTGAATGCCTGAACTTTTATAATATGTATTGTGACTGTGCCTCAGCAGAACTCCAGGAAGACTGCTAAATGTCAAGAAACCGATTGGCTATGCTATTTCTGCTGAAGGCGACCAGTAAGAAAACCCATCAGAAATAGACTATTCATAACTAGGCAGACTACCAGACTTACATAAGAGAAACAATACATCAGTTATTGACATTTGTGAATAAACAAGCTGATTTATTAACAAAGGCAAACATCAGAAAAATGGTACAGATTTAAGTGAGACTCACACTTACAGTACGGTATTTGAGAAATGTCTGTTGCTTTAAGTTTATTCAAGAGACCTTAAATCTGTGACAGAAATAGTTTTTGCTCTTTCTCCAGTACATTTCAACCTAAGTTTAAAAATAAATTACCAACCAAATGTGTGAAGTTTGTATATCTTTGCCCAAGTCCTACAACAGTTTCACTGTTTGCACTGATGCCACAAAAGCATGAAAAGTACCAGTCATTAACACGCAGAAAACTGATACTGATAAGCCCCAGGAAATTAAATATCAAGGTTTGCTTGATAAAAGAGGCAGAGAAGCTGCTGTTAAGAGATGTAGTGGAATTATTACAAAAATCCTATTTTCCAAGACCATTGAAAAATTGGTCACCCTATGCCAATACAAACTATCAATACAACTTTAAATCAGATCTATTTGAAGTTCTTTCATTATGCTTTCATTGTAGTTTGCTTCTAAAAGAGTTCAAGGGTTTTTAAGGAGTCCTGGGGAATGAAAAATAAACTTGGTTCTAATATACAAGTAAGGCACAATATAAAGCCACATCATAATCTGTCAATGGAGTAAGTGGATGAAGAACAAGAACCATACATGGTACAGAGCAAGTAGTTCATCAAAGCCATTCAATAATAGAAGTGTGGCACTCGGTTTCAGACTATAAATTTTTTTTAGCAAGAGCATGCTTTAATAATGGAAACAAACTCTAAAATATCCAGTGTATGAAAGAGAATTTAGGACTTTTAAAAAATAGAGTGGATAATTGCTTTTGAATGACATTAGAATATCCACAATGCCTACACTTAGAAAATGACCAAAGACTTCAATAAGATCCACATTCCATGTATGAACACTGAAAACCTTTAGAACTTCTCTGAAGAAGATCAGCCAAAAATGCATGCCACAATTTTCTCAAACAAAACATGAACATTTGGTTTTAAAAAAATCTTTGTGATAATTATACACTAAACGTATATTTAATGACACTAGAGGAAGCAGATTGTTACTGGCAATAAAAGTACAACCATTTCTAGACTGTTTTAAATGCCACAGAGTCTCCTGGTTAAAATGTAAAGCTGCACAGCTTGCCTATTGTCATCTTTAAATAAGATTAAACCAGCAAAGATCTTAACTTTACTCTACATTTTACTGCCAGGTTTTATTTAGATCAAGTATCGCTGCAGCATTCTGACCAGCCCAGAGTTAGCAGCAAATGGCAGGAATCATATAAAATGCAAAATCTTTTTTTCTTTTTTTTTAACAAAGTGCTTTTCTAAGATATACATACATATATAAATAGATACAAAATAAAGTGTCACCATTAAAAAGCTCAACTATTTAAAAGCTTTTTGATTATAACTTAATACATAGAAAACACTGAAATGCAAGGGCATGGAATCCACTAAAAGATTCAAAATCTTTTTTTAATGCTAGAACAAAATCATATTCTGGTTTTCAGACATGCACGCGTACACATGCATGCGCACGCGTGCATGCTTGCACACACACACAAAGCTGTAAAAGCAATATTAGCTCAGATAAGATTGAGCTACAAAGGGGATATCATATCTTACTGTCAGTTAATCTTGCCATACAAGTCCTGACTGGAAAACAGCTGTTACCACATTTTAGAATATATCCTTTCCATGCTATTCTGATTCAAGGTTAGAAACATAGCATGAATGGTATTTAAATGCCATTTACCCATAAAACTCAACACTATTTCAATATATCTGAATAAATGTATATAAAATACTCAGAAGACACAGCTCCACAACAAATATTAAGTCAGGCACATTTTTCAGAGCTGCAGCATTATTGCAGCTGCAGACACATTTTAAAAAGATCTTTGCTCCATCAGGACATGCAAATTTCGGCTCACTTTTTACAAATACTTCAGATTTTCTTTTTTAAAGGTAGATGGCAATAAGCAGTGGTTTGGAGAGACATAAAAAAAATTAAAAGCTGTAGGATGGTACAACTTTGTAGTGGTATATTGGCCTTCTCCAATCTTTAAAATCTAAAAAAAATCCTGGAATATTAAAGTCTAGTTTGGAATAGTCCATTAAAATGTGAGATTTTCACTACAAGATAAAAGTAACAAGGGAGGTGGGATCCATGAGCATTTTGCATTTGCTTGGAGCTACATCTAAATTATTTGGTATTTTAGTAAACAGTGTTTAGTCATCTATATCAAAAAAGGGGAAGAAAAGGCAATCATGAAACCAGATAATGATCCTGTCTTCACATAAAGAACTCTCTCAAGAGGTAAAGCTTTTCATTGGTACTTTAACACTGACTAAAAGCAGACTCTTGTGAGGCAAACTGCACACACGTTCGTATTCCCCCAGTCATAGAAACTATGAGTTAACAATAAGTCACATAGAAGTTTGAAGCTAATTCAAATATCTGTACAAAAATATAAAATCTAGAAATTCTTTTTTTTTAACCTCTGTTGATTCTTGGAAATATCACATGCACAATAATACAATTGGAAAAGTGGCAACTAAGGAATTAAATATTTGTAGGGTTTTTTTACATATATACATATTACAATAAAAATAAATTTATTTTGGTTGGTTGGTTGGAAGTATACTATATGCTAACTTTTTTTTAATTCCCAAAGTTGAACTCTATTTTATCAATAGCTTACTAAAATTGAAATATATTAAAATTTCTACAATAAGTGCAGGAAAAAAAGGATTTTACAGTCTTCTAGATGACCATCTTATCTACTATGAACAAACTAGAGAATCAGCAAAATAATAACATATGGATGCTCCTTCTGTAGATAATTGGACCCAGAGAGAAAGAAAGAAAAATTCACAGTTCAGTAAGATCCCTAACCCTGACCTTTTAAGTTTTTTTTTCTTTTTATACATTCAGTACAGTATCATGTAAGCTGTGCAAAACTTTACTTAAACTGGCAGTTTGCCATTTCAGTTACATTTGTCTTTGGTACAAAAATAAACAATCGCATTAATGTGCAAGTATTTGTTTTCTTCCGGCCAAGTACCGAAAATTATTTTTCTAGAGCCATCTTTTATACAATACATAGACTCTGTGGCATATCTACACTTTCAACATATTCCTATATACATTCATAAATTTGTAAGAGCTGGAACAAATACACTAAAAACCATGAGACTGTCTATACATTTTCTCTCTTGCAGGAGTTTCTCATCTACAACATTTTTATGATTCCATGTTTATTCTTCTCCCTCCCCTCCCTCCCCATTCAATACAAGGCACAAAGAGTATACATTATTTCTTACTTGCACAGACATTTAAATACCGTATCAAGCTCAGAAAATTATATATATTTTTATATGGCACACTAGCATTATTGCTAGGTGTGCTATTTACAAGTTATGGTTGCAGAAAAAACTTCTTCTTTTTAGAAAAAAAAAAGCAATAATTCTTGGGGAAATCCTTGAGTTTACAATTTTTAAAATTTAAGAGTATAACCTGCCATAATGTTTGGCATTTTGCTAGATTTTTACTTGCAAAAAAACTTGTTTTGCCTCTACATAAATTACATAATCTGGTCCTACATAAACTTAATTTTAAAATTAACATGTAGCTATCAACATTTACGCTAGAAGCAAATTTAGATCTACAAGGTTTATGCTCCAAAATGCCATTAAGCATTTTATATCATGCTTTCATTTACCTTACTACATTGTTATAAAAATAAAACTAAAAAATTATGGAACTTAAACTGTTTAATATAGCACTAAACTCACATGCAGACCAGAATTAATTTTGCAATGTAGTAGTTCATGACGCAGGCAGAACTCTGACCAATATAAAGGGATAAAGTGATGTCTACTAAACTTTTGATGTTGGTATTCGCAGCCCTACAAGGCCTCCTGTGGGATCTCCTTCTGCTGTTTTTTCTAAAACTTGGTTCACAAATTCTGAAGTTTGTCCCGACACAGGTGGCCCTAGAAGAACAAGTGAAAATAATCTTCAGTATATTACTAAGTACATATGTGCTTGTCTTTATCTCTTATTCATCTAGGCTTTGCCTGTGTCTAAGCATCAAAACTGTTCTGATTTGATTGCACTTATCAATAGCAGCCTAAAGAATCTGGTGGCTAATGAGCAAAAAGCAGAATGTGTAAATGTCATATTAAAGAAACCTTAGTAGACAATAGCATTGCTCACAATATATAGGGAAATCAACTGACTGGACTTTTTGACTAATTCAAGGCTCATGCAGCCTAAATCTAAAATAAAGTCATTTGAGTCTTAATAGATCTTGTGTGTTATTTTAAATATATAATTTTCCACTGAGATATTATTATCTGTGTCATGACAAATAGCCCCATTCTGGCTATTTGCCATGCAGGTTTCTTGTTTTAACCTATCAGAAAAAGTGAACATAGAAGTTCACTAAATAACAAAACTAGCTATATGGTGAAAGATTAACCCTGATAAGATTTATAGCCAGGATGTTCTGGGAATTCTCTGTATGTGATGAATCTGTGCGTGTGTGTCTTCACACACTCATCTCTGATAAAAGAACAAATAATTTTGAGATTGATAATTTTTAATATTATGAGTACTAGCAAACAAATTATCATGACCATGCAATATTAAACATTACAATACCAGCACAGTGGGGTTTTTTTGGTTTAAAAGAGGAATCATTTTCTTTAGCAATTCCATTTGGTATACTGAGTCACAAAGCCTGGAATCTAAGGACCTTGGAAATGCTTGCTGAAAAATTATTGGTGACAGCAGCTAATTAGAAAGAGACTCATATGTCTGTCCCTTTTTATATGTTAAGAAACTATGATTTCAAAGATTTTGACGCAGCAAGCAAAGAATCTAAATAAGATGTTAACAAACTGGAAATGACTTAGGAGAAAGCACAAAGAAAGTTCTAAGCTATACACCTCAACAACAACAAATCCCAGCTCAAAGAGTAATTCAGTGATGTAGCAAACTCTCTGCTGAGGTTATGCTATATTCCTCTTTAAAAGTTATTAAAAGTGATTGACAGGCAGCAATCAGATATAATTCCTGTATCATCATGCTTCAAAATAATGATTTAGTATTGACTGGAATTAGAACTAAACGTATAGTGTCAATGTACATTAAGAAAGAAAGCTGGCATTCTGCAATAAATAAAGTGTTGGACTAGGACAAGCATGTCAAACTTGTACTAGTCCACGAGCCAAATAAACAAAATAAAATTTTCTGTGAGACGCAAAAAAAAGCCAAAATCTCACACAATTTCTGGGTTTTTGCACACAGTTTCAGTGTTTTATAACGTCACGTGAGATTTTAGCATTTTACAACTTACGCAAAGTCATAAAACCCGGAAGTCTTGTGCTGAAATCTTGCAACAATGACATCGTCCACCATACCTTGGAAGCTTTGCCTTTGCAGGGACTGCTTCCAAGGCATGGTGGTCATCAGAATAGGAGGACGGGCCGCAAAAATACTGGTTGCAGGCCGCATGTGGTGCGCAGGCTGCAAGTTTGACATGCTTGAAATAGGAAGAAGAAAACCCAGGTTCTAATCCACTTTCAGCCATATGTTTTCATTGATTGGCCCAGTTGTGCTCTCTCTCTTACTGAAACCTATTTATTAAGACTCTTATGGGTAAAACAGAAGGAGTAAGTGCTATGAATGCTACCTTGAGCTGCTGAATGAAATGCAAGATATAAATCAAGTAAGCATGTAAGTACAAAAAATTGCTCATGTTTTCTGAGTAACCATGGCTTTCAAGAATTAGAAATGCTAAAATAGAGGAAGTAATATTACATTTGATGTTTACTTACCAAGAGTATCTTTAATAAGTAGATCAAGCTTCTGACTCATATTTGTTACTCTGTCATCTTTAGGATTCTGCACTCTAGTCACAATTTCTTGTTTGATAGAATTGATCACAAAGAGCAAGTTATCTGCAGAAGAGCCCAAGCAACAGTTTACGCCTATCCCCAAATTCCAAAGAAGGAAGAATATGTCTTTCTATTAAAGGAATTTTATACCACCTTGCACTGGAAATCACTACATAGGTATAAAGTAACTAAAAAAAATACAGAAGAAAGCAGAACTAAAATAATTGAGAAAACATGTAGACTAAAAATTGAAAAGATGTTTTTAAAAAAAGTCTATGTAAAGGGTATTAATAGAGGTGTTGGGTAAGACTCTTTGGGAAGAAGTGAGATACCTTAATCTACATTGCCCTCTTTCCCATAGCTTCCTATCAGTTATTATAGCAAACATTTATGCTTGTTAAATCTGTTAATATTTTTTGTAAACCCATGATTGTTTTTATACAAACAAGTAAATCGTGAATTATATATACTAAGTTGTTTTCAAATATCCTATAATTAGATCTACTTCAAGATGACTTAGCTAGGTTTCAGGGTTTTGATAAATTGAAACAAATCACATATAGTTATTTCAAGGAATTAAGACAACTACTTAAGGTTTTGCTACTTTAAAAGCTTACCATATTCAGTATTGAGACCCCAAAGTTTAACTTTATTGGCTTCGTACTGAGCTTTCTTTTTCAATCGGCAAGCTCTGTGATAACGGGAAGCAAGAAAAAGGAGGGACACTGAGATACTGTTCATACTATTCCTCTCACAGACAAACAGATTTAAAATACTGGATTCTATGATACAAATTTCTAGATTAGAATTCCTGCTTCCAACACTCATTTGTTCTCTGACAAAATAATTCCTCTATGAGTATTTACTATAATCTACCATCATGAAGTATTATGCCTTCAGTAATACAATTAAATATATGTGCACTGGCTATATATAGCAGGCCATTATGGTCAGGAACAGAGGTGGCGACACTGATAGCGGCAGGGAGGGAAAGTGCAACTGCGCAACTTCCAGGATCTCCTGCGGCCGATTTTCAAGCGGGAGGGGGGTTGTGGCCGGAGGCTCTGCCACCCCATGTCCTCCCTGAAGAGCGGCCTGAGGCCGCCTCCCACCCACCCCATCACTTCAAAAACGGCAGAAAAGCGGCTGGTTTTGAGGCAGCAGGAGGGGTGTGGAGAGTGCTCTGCC
>JAJFZI011238895.1:0-14901 GCA_022379055.1 Anilios bituberculatus
CTTTGAAAGCCGGCGCGGTCCCGACTCAGCGGCCTCGGCCGGCGGCGCAATCGCTCCCGCCGCGCCGGTGGGGGCCGGACGCCGGAGCCGAGCGAGCCCGACTCCGACTCCCGAGAAGCTGCGCAGACTCCGACTGTCTTACCGGGAGCAGCTGCGGCTGAGCCGAGCGCCGCGCTCTGCGCTTGCAGTTTCAGACGTCGCCCGGGGGCGGGGGGCGTGGCTTCCTCCTGGGTCAGAGCCACGCCCACGGCGATGACGCATCCCCCCCTCCCCCGTTAAAGGCGCGGTGGAGCTTTCCTGCTGGGGGGGTCCGGCCGGGTGCGCCGAGTTCAGACGAGGGCGCGCGCGCCTTGCCTTCTATGAGCTGGCGGTGAGATTAACGCGAGTGCAGTGAAAGGACGTGGCATTTCATGGAAGCCTTGTTTGGAAGGGGCCCAACCCCCGTCCAAGGCAGGACAGGAGCCCTCGGGCAAATGGTTGTCTCCCAAAGCTCCAGTGAGGGCAACTCCAGGAGGCGTGTAGCTGGCCCACTTCTTGCTTGGGGGTTTCTTTTTGGAGAACAAGTTTTACTAAAAGAAAACCCAACGATGATATTCATGAGCGCAATACAACCCACCAACCCCACATAAATTCCCCCTCCCTGCCGCTCACTCTAGACCCGAAACAGAGAGTAAAATGGAACAACTAATAAAAACGTCCAAGGAGTGGAAAAGAGAAAACTGTTCCACTGCTTTACTGGCTGTGTCAGGAAATTCCTCTGTAGCTCAAGTTTGGATCTCCCTCTGCAGAGCTTTCTCCCATAGTTACTTGGCTGTGGAGAAAAAGGTGACACCCTCTTCCCTGGGACACGGCTATCCTGTCTCCCCTCTTTCTTAAGCTGAACATCCCTCGTTTCTTCATAGGACTTAGCCTCCAGGCCGCTGATCATCCCTGTTGCCTTAGTCCACAGAAGAGTTGAGGCGTGGGTGCCAAAACGGCACTTCTATGCGTGGTGTGGTGTTGATGTTCAAAACACAAGTGGATAAACTATTGACAATGGATTGGGGTTTTAAAAACTCACTCTGAAAACATTAAATACAACAAAATATCTTGCATTAATTTCTGGTATTTTTACTTATCTTTCTTCAGGACAATTCAGATATAGCCCATGGTTGGAAAAAATAGTAATGACGCTGCACTTTGCAAAATGGAAGAGTAGAAATTAGCTTGACTAAAATGGTCTCTGAGATAAACAGAAGCTTTTAAAACAGATAATGCAAGTCTTGTTACCCATCTTTTCAACCAAAAGGTTCAAGGAAGGCTGGTGTGAAAGTGAAAGGAACATGAATTAAACATACTCCTTGTTCATCTTGATTCACTAGACAAATACTTGCTGTAATTAACTCAGATCATTTCATAATATTATATTATGGAGGCAACGCTCAAGCTAATGCTGAACCTACCCTCTTTAAACATTTGATTTGAACGTTGGAGAGTTTTTCTTCCTTCCCCTGATTTTAGCCATGCTTTACCTTCCCTGTTGATGGCTGTGTTTATGCACAAGATTCAAATGACCAGATAAACCATTTTCCGGCCATTTATCTTCCTGACTTTGAGTCCCAGGAGACGCATGTGCCTTCGCTCCGGGAGGCCAAAGAGAACACGGTGAAAAAGTTCCATGTCGGTGGTTTTTGCGAGGGGCCTGCAGATGACCAAAGACCCTACCTGGCGGATTTTGTGAAACAGAAAATTGACCACTTCTGCTTCGTCAGAAGGCTCTTCGTAAACGGGCTGCTTCATGTCCTCATAGGCGGACATAATCACTGCCTGGAACAAGTTGATCAAAACGCAGATCATCACCATCATGAAGGAGGCCAGGAAGAGCCCCCCCAGGGCTCTGTTCGAGGTGAAGGCTGTGTCTTTGAAGGCGGAGACACAATAAGAGAAGACCGTCTGAGCTGAATGCGTCATGGTATTGTAATTCCACTCATACTGGCCAAAGACCAGGTAGCCAAAAGCCATGTACACAAAGAAGTACACAGCCACCACCAAAGCCATGGAGCAGATGCCAGGGAGAGCGGCCAAGATCGACCGCTGAGCCAGGCGCACGTCGTAAAAGAAACGGGAATACCTGAGCGTTTTCAGGACAATCAGGAAAGCTAAAAAGCCCAGAGTTATCCGCAACGTTTTATCAACTTGAGACACTTTATGGAAAGGAATAAATTCATCGGGGTAATGTTGATATAATTCAATAAGACTGGAAGCCAGTTTAAACTTGAAGCCCAGCTGCAAAAGGAAAAATAAGCAGACTGCCTTGATTCCAAAGTTAATTAGATTGGAAATGTTTTTTATGTAACTGAGTCGCTGTTGTTCCATCACACAAAATTCATCAATGATATAAAACACAAGCATATAGCCCACAGCTATAAAAACAAACCTTTCCCCTTCCTTCAGCTGCTTGAAAATGGGGAGTTTATATGAATGGATCCACACTGTTGTGTTAATGGGTCCCAAATGAGAAATTTCAAATACAATTGATATGCTGCAAAATAGATCTATGTCAGAATTAAAAGTTGTCATCTCCACTATTAGCGCCCACGTATTTTCATCAAGCCAGCTGTTCCCTTCCAGAGTCTCCACTCTTTGGATTGACTGGGGGAGCGGCTCCTCTGGATGAAACCTTAGAATATATCCTCCGGCTTGGTAGGTATTTAATTCTCCGTAGGAGTGGTATCGCCAGGGGTCCCTGACGGAGCGGAAGGTGAAGGCTGAGGAAGGGTGAGCGGCAGAGGTATTCACTGGCTTTTTCCAGGATCCAAGGTAATGTCTTTGGTCTTCCTGGTCGAAACCATATTTGTGAAGGCAATGGCTTTTACTGATCACAAATTTATTTACAAAACTGTGAGGATAGAAGCACTCTTTTTTCGTATTTCTTGCTCTTATCTGCCGCATTTGGGGCAAACCAAGGATTTTGGACCAGGTCCCTGGGAGAAAGGTTGGCTTTAGCTCATTGTGAATCAAGGGCAAGAAGATCTCAGTCAGCCAGACATAAACCTGGCCCACTTTGCTAACATTAGAAAGCCCTTCTGACAATCTTGTACGAATATCTTGATTGTAGTAGAAACTGGTAGTATTCTCCATAGAGTAGGCAATGTTCAAAATGAGGATTAGAAAGACACAGTGGCAGCTGACATCCTTTAAGAAAACAAAGGCTTGGTGTCGAATCTTCCCTCTTTTCTTAAAGATGGTGATTTCATCTTCTTCCAGCGGCTGGTACTGCTTGGTGCCTCTCAGGCGAACAATGTCGTAGTGCAACTCCCGTGTGTCATCTGCGTTCATTGTCAGGTCGTTCAGTCTAATCTCTAGGAAGGTTTCTTTGCTGGACCATGGGATGTTCTCACAAGATTTGGGATAAAGGGTCTTCAAGACAGAAAAGAAGAGGATGTTCAGAGTCTGGAGCAAAAACACACTCACAAAGAGTGAGATGGCAGAGGCTGCTAGCCATTCAAGTGAGGTCTCGCTGTCCTGGGACAGACCGTAAAGGAGGATGAAAAAGGAGGATGCAGTGCAAATGACCAAGACAAGCATCCATGATGCGTATCTGTTCCACCAAGATATCATTTGAGGCCTTTGGCAGAAAAGCATGCTGGGAACCTTCAGGGGTCTGATTGGGGGAGCCGTCTCCTTCTCCCCATAATTATTACTAAAATTGATGTCAGCCCTGGAATCTTGCAAGTCGTCCTCTTCTGTTGCAATCACATTGGCAGCACCCTCCGAAATGATGCAATTGTGGCGGCTTTTGGCTCGCCGGTTCCGCCTGGTTTTTGTCTGTTCTTCTAGTTGGTATGGATCAGAAAGGTGGCTCCCTGGGGACTTTGGACCAGTTTCGTGCAGGTAATATTCCTGCAGGAACTCTTTCCAGGTCCGAAAATTTGCAGCTGTGAAAGAAGAACCTTCTTTTGGCCATATTTCAGTAGCCTTCTGGGAAGGGGGCTCCTTCTGAGAATATCTGAACAATGCTGTTATGATCATCTGCAAAGGGATAGAAATAAAAGCACTTTGGGTGCCAATTATTACAAGCCTCCAGTACTGCAGTTGTCCAGGAAAGATTTGTTGATCCAAGTCAGCCCGGAAGAACATCATATTAATAAGCAAGACGCAGAAGACGATGGCTAGGCAGCAGGACAGGCGCTGGAGCCGGTTGAAAGAGCCAGCACACACGGGAGCGAAGATCGAGAGCCAGAGGTGATTGTCTGCAAGGTCGTTGGCCAGGCTGACCAGGAAGAAATCCATTTTGTTTAATGGGGCCATTGGTTGAGTCACAACAAACGCTCTCTCTATCAGGCCATCGTCCTTATCAAGGGCAAGCCATTTTCGACATATGAACACCCACGACTGGTGGGTGTACATGTTTTCCACTTTCATTCTGCTCAGGAACCAGTTAGGGGAAGCGCCAGCATTGTCGTGCCAGGCCTGGAAGCAATAGATATCTCCCAGGTCATTCTTGGTGGTCAGGAGAAATGTGCTGATGGCCCCTCGGAGGAAAGGCCTGTGCTCTGGGTGACTCAAGCAATGCACGTCACTGACGGCTTGGTCCCCTATCAGTTGGACGAACACGTTGGCTGTGGAACCTGCTCCGCAGCGCCGGCCGGTGTAGATTGTGAGCAAGTAGCACACTTTGTCAAAGGGATCATTATCTGGCAAGACAATGGCGTGGACTCTGCTCTCAACATCAGCCCTATCCTTTCTCATGGCCCAGATGGCCAAGAAAATATAGGCCAGGAAAATGAAAAGCACCACTAATGTTGCCACAGGGTTTTTCTGGATTTGGCTAAGCTGCATCTTCTTCATCTCTGCCGGATTGGGGTAGACGGTCACTTTCCCAGCCAGAAATGTGATCTCGCCCAGGGAGGTTGGTCCATGTTGAGGGTCAGCAGTTCTTGGGCTGCGGGTTTTGCCTGGGCAGATGCAATGAAGCTTTTGCCAGGTGGTCTGAGGTCCAAGATGGCAGATGCCTTCACTCCAAAAGGTTTTGACTCTATCCAGATATAAGCAATCAGCAGTAAACAAAGTCAGACTGAGTCTCTGGGCGTCATGTTCCTCTAGGAAATGGTCAGACTGGAAAACAAGGGAGACATTCAGCTTTTCTGCTCTGCTACCATGGAAAAGGGATTTGAGTAACGTCTGAGAAAGGCAAAATACGTACGGAGTCTGAAAGGCACAGTCATCCCTTGGGAAATCCTTTGTCTCTGATACTGCCGGTGAATGATGGGAAACATTAAAAATAGTCACAGGCAGACGATTCACTTTAAGACCTACGTAGATCAACACCTGGAAATTAAGCTCCCGTTTTGTCAATATCTGAATTAAAATATTTTTCGACTTTCTGCAGACTTCCAAATGAAATCCTCCCATGGCTTTGGGGGAGGTTCTGCTCCGTTCCATTGTCATCTCAAATGCTGCCCCCTTGCCCTCGTTTCTGGTCAAGATCATCTCGGCCAGATCAGGTGTGAGTCCAAGCAGGTCACCGTTGGACTGAGCTCCCGCCATCTTGAATCCAACCACCCTGGTACTGAGATGATCGGAAGAGGGCAGCCAAGGGAAAGAGTTCTTGTCAAACTCATAGAGGACAGTAGAAATTGTAGCATGTTCTGGTAATCTGTCACACTCCACCTGCTTCATCTTGGGATAGAAGCCTTTCCTCCTATCAAAAGCCCCAGAAAGATTTTGCTTCTCAGCTTTTCTTAATGTGATGGTCCAGTTCTCAGCTTCCATGACAGTTTCATTTTCTCCTGGGTCTTTGCCTTGTAAAACTAAGTCTGCTAACATCTCAATAATGAAGAGGCTTTCTTTGGCCAAAGTGGGTGTGGTTTTTATCAGAGAAGCTTTGAGGACATTGGATAAACCAGCCAGAACAGCTGTTCCCAGGAGCCCTCTGGCCTTTGATCCTTGGCTTCTTCTGCTAAGCCCTCTGAACCCATCAGTCACTTCTCTGAGTTTTCTGACTGCAAGAAGCTGTGATTTTCTATTTACTTCTGTGATTTCTCGTGTGATCTGAAATATACTTGAGATCATTTGATTTGCCTCCATTAAATTTGTTGTTGGGATTCCAGCTAACCAATTTAAGAGAGTTTCACGCAGTTGAGTCCTAGAGGAATGAAGTCTTGGGAGAATTTCTATGTTATTTAAGGTACAAGCCACCATGTAGATAAAATAGCCTGCACTAAAATAATCTCCATGGCTGAGAAAATACAGGATTGGAGCTGTTGTGCCACTGGTTAAACTATGCAATTCCTTCAGGACAACTTCGGCTTTTGTGCCTTTCAGAGGGCTATGAATGGTTCTCTGTAAAGTTATTTGGGAATAAGCACCAAGGGCATCATATTCTTCCACGTTTACTGTCAGAAGATACTGCTTAGGGGGTGCTCCAAAGGGTAAAAAAGAGGAGGGGGTTTCAGAGTGGTCACTGAAATGCACAGAGGTCCTATTCTCACCAACAGGCTCTTTCAATACCACTTTGACCTTATACTGAAGAGACAAGTGTTTATCTGTAAAGCCACTACAACAAACTGTGAATGTTGTTGGAAAAGCTAAGCCTGGGGGAGTTTTAAGGCGACACTTTCCAGGTCCTGGCAGTGAATTTAGAACAAAGGAATAATTATACAGTGATGAGTTACATCCTTCCACGCTTACTTTTAAAACACGTCTATACAGAGGCCCTGCCATTTGCTCCAACTCAATGTAGGACTTTTCTCTTCCTCTTGAGGTTCTGGAGTCCCAGTCAAACTGGGTGTCCGGAGGGCTTCCAGAGAAAAGTGACCAGTGATATCGTGGGCTATGAAAACATTTGCCATTCTGGCATTTGTCCGAGACTCTCCATCTTTCTGTGGGCCTTAGGAGCCCAATGCAGGTGACACTGAGGGCCAGGGCAGAGTCGGGCCGCATACAGACGGCGTGTTCAACCTGAGCTTGTCTCCATCCTTTGTGAACCACCAGGAGAACATGGTAGACAGCATTTTCATGAAGTAACTTAAGCAGCACTAATGGCACCAGCTCTGAAGATTCTGCCCATTTCAAATCCATCTGATCCGGGTGGCATTTGCCCTTTGCATTTAAACTCATGGATAGATAGTCTCCCTTTTGTCTGGAGCAGCACCAAGAAAAGGTGAGTCCTTCAAACAGTTGGGGTGTGCCAGCATCCGAAAACAAGGAGTTGCTCCAAATCCACTCTTCAGAGGTGTTAATGTTCTGCAAATTCCCTTCAGCAGTGACAGCTGAATGCCTGTCAGGCCTAATCCTGACAAACACTGAATCGGAGTCTTCTGCTTTCTCCAAATTATCCGATGAGATTAATTTTACTGTCAAATTGAACAAATACAATCCCTCATCTATTGTGGCAGCAGGAACCTGTAACATAGTCAAATCTTTTCTCCTAATGCCAGGGGGCTGCAAAGGCTTTGACCAGTCAGTCTTCAGATCTGGAACTTTATAGAGTTTCCAGGATATATATGTTCGTTTAGGGCCTGGGCAATTCACTGCTGTATCAGCTGAAAGAATAAATGGGGCCTTTTTATTGGAATTTAAGAGGGGGTTAGTAGAGTCAGGTTTCTGGATTTTTACCTTCTCAAGGAAACAGGCTCTTTGAAGGCACTGCACTGTGGACTTCAGGACCTTAGAGGCAGAGGAGGGACCAATTGTTGTGTTCAAGACCACCAGCATTTGGCCAACGTGCGTGCAGCTGACGTGTGCTACAAAGCCTGCATATAAAGCAGGGTGGAAGGGAAGGTCATTGTGAGGAATGAAACGGGCAGCGCTTTGGACCCGGTCCTTGTAACTGTAGGTGTTGTTCCAAAGAAGGTTGTCTTTCTCCCCACCAAAACCTTGCAGGTGGAAGGACCATTCAGGCTGCAGAAAAGGATGCTGGAGAGGAATAAACCAAACGAAGTTTACCACACCGGGCACCAAAGAAGGGCCGCTGTTGAAAAAATGAATTTCTACATATTCCTCTAAATGGGGCCTTAACAGAGCTCCTCCTCTGTTAAGATATAGATGAAAAGTGACCCTGAACCTGAGCCATTGAACAAACTCAATGGTGACCAGGCAAGACAGGTTCTGCTGCTGGTAGAAGACACGGTGGATGCTGGGGAAAGTGCCCAACTCAGCGGAAGCATTTTCTTCTTTGATAAAATAGTAGAGCCCATGGGCAGGGCTGAAAAACCATGTGCTGGTCTTGATCTGCCCTGCGCCGAGCATGAGATAAGCTGGGGGCTTGTTCTTGAACCTGAGGCCTAAAGTAGCCCCTGCAGAATTGAACGCTGCACTCAGCTCTCCCGATTCTCCCTCGTCAAGGTCCACGTAGAGGCTGGCCATGGCTGCCTTCCTAGAAGAAAGTGGGCTAGGAGCAACCGAGTAGTTCCTTTGCAAAGCATAGGGGTTATATGTGGTGGACCAGATCTGTTGGTCCTTAGCAGCCAGCAGTCTATAGGCCTTTCGCTGGGAACTGGCCAAAGAGACATTCCAGGACAGACGGACAGTCTTATGAGAGATGCTGAGCAATTTGGAACGTGTACTGAAAAGATGTAATATGATGGGTTCCACTTGCAAATCTGGGCCGAGGCAAAGCCTAGGACCTTGCTTAATGTGGAGGGAAGGAATGGAGAGTCCTTGGTGTGGGTAATGTACAGTCAGATGATAGTTGAAGTAGGAAGTACCCCACTGGAGCAGCTGACCACAAGGACAGTGGTTACCTGGCAGAGAAGCTGGATGAGAGCCAATGGGAAGGAGCAGGCTGGCGATGGGACCATCCCATCTGTTCCCGTGATGATGGGGCCACTGGGGAGTATGGAGACCCAACTGTACTGGTTCTCTTTCAAGACTGGGAGGTACAGGTGGCCAAAGCAGGAAGAGGTAGATATCTTGGCTACAGACCTGCACACTCAGGTTGTTTTGAAGGTTGGCCAACACTCTGCAGGAACAGGATACACCCCGGATTGTGATAGCAGGGGTGTTCAAAGTTGGACGGAGGCCACATTTGGGGCCTAGCATTACCACCCTGCTCTGCCCAAACCTGGCTCTCCAAAAGCAGCAGCATTGCGGAGCAGGCAATGCCATCAGGGGCTTCCAAGGTCTGAGGAGAAGCTTAACAATTTTTAAAAAATGCTGCTCCGTCTTAGCAGGCCATAGATCCCAGCCTGGCCATTTGTCCTCTTCCTGCCCATAGATCTGCCCAGAGCAATGGACCCGCAGGAGGGGCCTGGTGGCCATCCATAGGAAACAGAAGCAAACCAGGAAGAGGCCACACATTGGTTGTGGAGCCACCAGCTTCTTCCTGCCGGAATTCTTAACTGCCGCAGATCAAATGGCTGGGGGGATTCTAGAAGGTGGCACCTCCCTGCACAGCTCTGCCCGAGTTCTCTTCCACGGCGGCTTTGGTAAGTCCATTGCAAGTCAGGCAGGAATTCACCCACTGTTCACAGTGGCTACAGAAGCCCAAGTCCCAGCCATGCCTCCGCGAATGGCGCTGGGATCAAGCCCTGCCCTCGCTGAACGCTCCCGGCCTTGGATGAGGCAGAACAAAACGTTCCACCATCTTCGTTTGTTTATTAAAGGAAAGTAAGCTAACCCTAATCAGGTTTTCACCGTTATTTTCTAAAACGGGGGAAATGCAGTGTCTGTCTTTTGCTGCTAAGTTAACTCTCATTCCTAGCTGATTGGAAGTGACATAGCAGTTGATTCCATGGTCTTGTTGCCTGTAGAATAATCAAACGGTGGATTGAAAAGGATCACATGGCTGATCCAATCCAACTTAGTCCAAGACAAGCTGCCCATGAATGCAACTCCACTCCACCTTTTACTGCTCCAAACGGAGCATTGCTTTCTGCTTTACTTTCTTCTGGTCTTTCATTGGCTACAGTGCAGATAGAAGAACAGCTCTTCCCTGGGCTGAGATTCACCATCCCATAGCTCTTGGTGCACCCAAGGAAACTGAATCCTGGGATAATCAGGAAAGGCCAAAGGAAGCTTCTTTAAAAAATGCAGTACAAACTAAACTTTGTAATTTGCTTCCGTGAGATGTGATGCTTGACAGGTTGGCCCATTTCATGGAAGACAAGGGGATCAATGGCTACTAACCTTGATGGCAGTGGGACTGGTCTGATGCCTCCAGAGGCCACCTATGAGAACAGAATGCTGGTCTAGATCTGATCCAATGGGCTTCATTTTGCTTGGCTTAAAAAACCCCCACAGATATGTCGCTTCAACCTTCTCTGGGCAGCCATGAAACTCTTCCACTTCAAGAGAATGGAGAAATGATGGAAAAAAGAAAAGGAGACCAGAGGTTCTGCAGCTCAGCCAGTGGCATCATTGCCTGTGCAGTAATGGAGCGCCTTGCCATTTTTTTCAGCCTCGGAACCAGGGCAGGTAGGCCCCCCAAACACAATGACTTCTTCTTCCCTCCCCCTCCCCATGCCTCAGTGACCCACTGATGTAAATGATGCAAATGGAAAGGGCTCTGTGCTGCTTCTACTAGAAACTATAGCAGAAAGAGAGAGGCTAGTTGTTTTGTCTGCCTATCTGTGCCTTTTGACCCTTTCACCTTGCAGATCATCATCATGTAGGACCGGCCCGAAGGGTAGGCCACAGCCTAGAGCGCTGGAGGCTCTGAAATGGCACCTATCATGCTGTGCTGCTCGGCACCAGCCTGCTTTCTTCAGCACGAGGGGGGAGGATTGTAAGCCGGCTCGGTTTGCAATTTTCCGACCTCCATGAAGTGGGGAAGATTGCAAGCCAGCTGGACACACTGCCAGGCCAGCCATGGCTGGCTTGCGATCTTTTGACTGGGCTGGGAAGATTGCAAGCTGGCTGCTTGGACCAGCCCCACCCCTACAACGCCTCCCCTCCTGCCAAAGGCCTGGGACCAGTTTGGACCGGCCCTTTCTCATGATTATCCCAGCACAATTCACTACAGGATCAAGTCCTCTCTGTGGAAGATTATGGGGCCAGAGTCCATTGGTGCAAGATGGTTTATGGCTGAGAGTGGCTGGCTTCTGTGCTTAAGGGACAACTAGAACTGGGCCTGCCCTCACCTCATACAGCGCTTAACCACTATACCACACTGCTTTCACTTTGTGTATATAAATGTCACTTAACTGTGTGTGTATCTGCATGGTCAGTAAGACCTGCCTACAGAAGGGGCAAAGACTGAGAACTGCTTTGGGGGGATGAGCAGTTTCAAAAGGTGGGTTGTGGCAGATGGATCCATCCCCTTGAATTCGGCTCTGAGTCCCATCGCCATCAGCCAAGAGTAGGAGCAACCGCATCACCTGCGGCAGAATGGGGCAACTGGGAGTTCTTCTGAGGGAGGAGGCAAAGCCTCATTCCAGGAAAAATATGAACAGAACAGGCAATTCCAATATCAAAGATCAGCTGAATGAAACTGTTAACATTTATTCACATAAACAGGAAACTTGAAATATAAGGACTTTTCATACTAGAGGGATGTTAAAAGAACTTTAACTTCACTATATTTCCAATCTCAAGAAAACAGTAAATGCACAAATAAGTGAAATACTAGGAAAGTCTCCTATGGGAAGAAGCTAACTATAAACATAAGGAAATAAAATGTCTGGGAGCCCAAGAAATCTGACAAGCCAACCCCAATAACAGTCCATGAGGAGTGGGGGCGGCGGGGGGGGTGTGCCACTGTTTTTACAGGCACTACGCTTGGAGGCTTTGTTCACAGTCACCGTCTTGAGTTTCCGACCCTCTTGATGCCCTGAAAGATCTTCTGCCCCTGAGCATCCCATGTCATGGTTGGACCTTGTATTGTAGTGAATCCAACTGCTGTGTTTCTCTATTCCTCCTGATGGTGCCGTTTTCCCAGCTGAGGGCAGGTCAAATGAGCAGCAGCATCCGGTTAGCCAAAATGTCCTTAGAGCCAGTTTTCTGTTATGCCCCTTCTTGTCGGGACCCGCAGGAGCTGCTCCTCTCTTTGGGCCAAGTTGCTGGTTCCCTAGCCGGCAACCATGCCTGATGCCCTGGAGATCTTTGTTCAAGAGGAAGGATGATCTCCCCAGAGGGACTTCACCTCGACCCCCCGTTTTTAGCCGCAAGAAAGGAGGCCAAAAACAGACTCCAGGCCTTTTCCGATGTTCCCACTGAAGGGCCATTTCAAATCATTTGGAAAATCATGACAGGCCCATGTGATTTACATCGGGGAGGGGATGATTTGTAACCTGAAAAATGGTTGGCAAGTCATTTCTCAGCCATTTCTCAACTGGCACTGGGAAAATACTGCAGAAATTCATTTGTCGCTTTGAGGTGCTCTTCTCAAACCACAAGGTAAAGCTTCTCCTGCTTCTTGGAGCCCTGTGTCTCTGAATAATTGTTACGGTCTTTGAATTTCCCATAGAGCATTGGGTTGCAAATATCTGTTTCTTCTTCCGTCTGCTTGCCAGTCTGGGCAAAAACCCACATTCTGTATATCCTCTGTATTAAAAAATGCATCACTTCTGCTTCATTTGATGGTTCGTCTTCAACAGTCTCCTTTATCTCCATGTGAGCAGACATTAGGATCACTTGAATTAAATTGGCGAATACGCAAATCATCACCAGCCAGAAGGAAGCTAAAAAAATCCCCCCCATGAGCGGGCTAGACTGGAATTCGATGTTTTCAAAAGACAACGAGCAGTACGACAGCGCCGTTATGAAGGAATAAAATGGCGTACGGAAACTGTGTTCATGCTGACCAAAGGCTATATATCCCAGTGCCATATATCCACAATAACATATGCCTCCTATTACAGTTAGATTAAACATGCCAGGCAGCGCAGAAAACAAAGCACTTTGGCTGTGGCGGATAGCAAACAAAAATCTGAAGTAGCGAAATGTTTTCAGAACCAGTAAGAACACCAAAATTCCCAGGGCGTCTCTGACCACCTCATCAAACTGAGACGCCATTTCAAATGGAACGAACTCTGTGGGGTGATCTAAGTAAAACGTTATCATGTCAGCAGAAAGCTTAAATTTACTTACTAGTAGTATCAGAAAGATTACACACATGGTCTTTATTCCGAAGTTGATTAAATTGGTAACCTTGGTAATATATCTGAGTCTTTCCTGGCGCAATATGTAGCATTCGTCAACAATATAAATTATGAGCATGTAGATGGTGAGAAAAAACAAGAAAATCTGGAATTTAGTCTGTCCAGTAAAAAATGGGAGCTTGTAAGAATATACTAATAATGTTGTAACCACAGGGCCCATACGAGTGTTCTCAAAGATGACAGAAGTACTGCAAAATTGATCTATGTCTACGTTATAAGTAGTTATTTCAAAAATCACAGTCCAAGTCTCATTATCAAGCCAGGCATTTCTTTCTAAAGTAGCCATTCTTGCGGATGAATTTCTAAGTGGTTCCTGTGGGAAAAAATAAAAGGTGTAACCTCCGGAAGAATATTCACCCAACACTCCCTCCAAGATGTATCCCCATCGATCAAGATCGTGTTCGTAAGTGAAGCCACGATAAATGCTTTTTGGACCCCTAATCATGGTGGAGATGGGGATTGCCCAGGAATCCATGTAGTTCCTTTGATCTTCCCGGTCAAAGCCATACTTCTTTTGGCAGTGAACGTTATTCATCATAAAAGGATTGTTCATGACGTAAGGAAGGATGCATTGGGTGCGAGGTGGCAGACTCCTGATTTGCCTCATCCGCGGCAGTCCCAGGATTTTGGACCAGCTGTCGAAAAGATAAGTGGGTTGAAGGGAATTGTGGATCAATGGCAAAAAGGTGGTGCCCACCCAGGTGTAAACATCCTGTATTATTTTTACGTGCTCTAAAGCAGGAGAAAACATATTATAAATCACTTGATTGTAAAGAAATGTTCTGGAAGTATGGATAGGGTGTGAAATTAGTAAAACCAAAGACAAGAAAAGGAAATGAAAGAACATATCTTTTGCAAAACTGTAAGCTAAATAATGAATCTGGAACTTCTTTTGCAATATTGCAATGCCTTCTTGCTTGACTGGTTGGTATTTTTTGGAAGCTTTAAGTTCAAGAAGGTTATAGTGAGTCGTGACCTTCTCATTGTCGTCCATTGGTCTTGGTTGGTATGTGATCTTTTGATAACTTCTCCAGGTGATATCGCCACAGGATTTTGAGGAGAGGGAATTCCAAGCTGTCAAAATAACAACTTGTGAGGTCTCTAGTAAAATCCCCAGACAAAATGATGTCAGGGAAGCTATTAACCATTCGTAGGCTGTGTTGTCACGATAAGACAGGCCAAGAAATAGGATGGAAATACATGACACCCCAGATAGGAAAAAGACAAAAAAATAGGCACAATGTGGAAAATCTCTTAGCTGCTGCCAGGTCAGTGGTTGCTTGAGTTTTGCTTTATTTCCTGCTGAATTATTGTTACTGAAATCTATGGCTTGAAACTGCTGTGACATTATCTTTGCAGGTTGGATGTCCTCTTCGTGGTCCTCTTTACCATGGGTTTCAGCTATTACATATCTTTTCTTCCCCTGATCCTGAGCCCAACCTTGACCCTGACCCTTAACCTGATCCTGACCATGACCCTTAACCTGAGTGTGACCATGACCCTTAACCTGACTATGATCATGACTCTTAACATGACCCTTAACCTGATCATGATCATGACCCTTAACCTGACTATGATCATGACCTTTATGATCCTTAACCTGATCCTGACCATGACTCTTAACATGAGCATGACCCTTAACCTGATCCTGACTATGACTCTTAACATGAACATGACTCTGATCCTGATCCTGACCATGACTCTTAACATGAACATGACTCTGATCCTGATCCTGACCATGACTCTTAACATGAACATGACTCTGATCCTGATCCTGACTATGACTCTTAACATGAACATGACTCTGATCCTGATCCTG
>JAJFZI011239195.1:0-10125 GCA_022379055.1 Anilios bituberculatus
TGTAATATCCTAACATATTGCTTATGTATTTTGTCGTGATAAAATTACAAATTCTTCTTTATTCTTCCTCAAATCAATTAACTCTGTCTCTAACCTAATATTTTCTGCTTATTGCCTTGATTGTCCTAGTCACAAAAATCATCACCTGTTATAATCTGTTTGCTAAAACTGCTGTCAGAATTTGGTATCAACATTAATCAGTGAGATTTGGATGATAATTGGCACAGAGAGTTTGAGGTTTGCCTTATTTTTCTTAAGCAGAAAGCAGTAAAATTGTGGCTAACAACTGGTATCTTTACTTTTTAAAAGGAAATTAACTGTAGAAGAAAAAGAGCGCTTGCGGAAAGAAGAAAAGCTTTCCAAAGTTGATGAGAAAATTAATCATGCTGCTGAAGAACTGAATACTTATAGGTAATAATATATATTATGCTGGTATTTTCCTCAATGTAGTGTGGGCAGTTTGGCTGAAATTATATAGAACATGATCATAGCAAAGGGGTAGAGAGTAGCTGTAGGAACCAATCCAGAAACCAATATAAAACTGTACCTGAGATATTTTCAGTAGTGTTATGGCAGAATTTTTAAATTTCTTTTCAAAGGTTTTCTTATACAAAAGGAAAGGCAACCCTGTTCTTCCAAAGAGGATTTCTCTTTTCCTCTCCTCCTTTTGTGGTCCTTCATGCCCCATTTCCCGCTAGCCTGGGGGGTCCCTTAATCTAAGGCTCAGATGGGAGGCCAAGGGGCAAGGGATTCTGGTCAGATGAACCAGAAATATCCCTGTTCTCTAAAAGGAGCTCCGTTTGTATATCTTTGGATTGAATTCAGAGCCTCCAGGAAAGATTCCTGAGTATCAGGAAGGTTAACTGGACCTATTATTCATTTTTTAAGCCACAAGTATTAGACTGCTTATTTCTCAAATGTTAGAAGTAATCCTGCCAAAGGTGGCTGTTTCAATTGAACCATATAGGACTGTGTCATTCAAACCAGCTTCAGTTAATAAAGATTCCCTTCATGTCCAGTCTGCACCTTTTTGAATAGTTGAGTTTTATAGGCAAAGAAATTGCATTAGGCAGGTTTTGATACACTTAGATGGGTGTTGATTCACCATCAAGTTGCTTAATTAAGTTTTGTAATGATAATATGCTATTATAGGCAACGGGCAAAAGATCTTGAAGAAGAACTGGAAAGAACTGTTCGTTCTTATGAGAATCAGGTATGTATTTTCTTACTTGGCACATCATGTACCATAGGATGCTTCAATTCACTGGCAACTTTGGGGAAAAAATCTAATTGTTTCAAATTACTTTTCTGTGCTAGATGTAATTTTTTGATTTGTATCCATTATTTGATTTGTATCCATTGATTTATTCTAACTGGATTTTTATTTAATCTATATCCTGCTTTTCCATTCAGGAGCTAATACTCATATAGTCTTGTTTAGAACATCACAATTTAAAATATTGTTTAATTATAACTATTATGTAAATGGAATGCTGCAGTTCCATGAGTGCATGGAAGCAATTTATCTGATCTCTTTTGGAACAGTTCAATGACATTTGTTTTCTGGTAAACGTACACAGAATTGCAAGGTTTTTTGTTTTCTGTTTAACAGCCTAGATTTAATGAAGCAGCATCTCTCTTAAGCTTTAAAAGGCTTATATTCTATGGTATAAGAACTCTGAATGATATCTATATTTGATCAAAGCATACCAGATAGTTCTGAGTTCTTTCCCAACCTTGTAGACTTCTAAAACCCATCAAAGTACAAGAAAAATGGGGCACTAGAAATAAGATGGAGGCTATACGTTTTCGTAGTGGGCTTTCCTATTTCTCTTCAGATTCAGAAGTATGAAGTAGAGTTGATGCAAATTATACATTTTCACATGTGTCTAACATTATTTCATTGGTGTGAATTTGAGAAACTGAAAGCCTTTGTGTGGCATGGCCGGTGAATTTGGCAAAGAGGAACAGTAGAGAACAGGTTAGAAACAGGAAGAGCAAAAGAAGAACAAGTCTATTAGTAATGACGTATGTAAATATAATAACAGTGAGACAAAAAAAAGAAAAACAGAGCAGAGACATTAAATGTAGAGAAAAGAAGGTAATTATCAAAAGGGCACACAAAGTAGGAGGCTTGATTCAGTAGAGGAAAAAAGTAGGTAAATTAACAGAATCAAAAGTGAAGTGTTACACTGTTTTTTCATTGATTCATCATAATTTCTCTCTTACAAGGAAAATGTAGAAGTGACACTTGGGTTACTTTTGCTCCTGAACTAATGAGTTGTTTTGTTTAACAGATTATGTCACATGAGAAGAAAGCTCATCATAATTGGGTAAGTTGAAAAGACTGTTCATCTCTCCATCTGAAAAATACAGTGTTTCCTGTTGTAGACTGTCTTCAGTAAAGTATATATATTTTCAGTAGTTGGATTTTTTCTCCAAAGATATATGATTATCCTTTTGGACTGTAGCTGCTCCAAATCCACCTTGTTTCTTTGGATTTTATGTCAAGTGATGTGGGATGCAGTTTTGAAGGCTTACCAGAAGCTGTTAAATATCCAGATGTGTATATGGATGTTGCTGAAGTGTGGATTGTAATCTTACCAAATCTGACTAGATAAATTAGAAATCTGTTTACACAATTGACTGCTTGAAAGTTTGTGAATTTTCTCTGTTTCTGCATAAATTTGACCTTAAAAAGTGTTTATATTTTCAGGCAAGTCTTAAAACTAGACAAAGGGAACCCTTCAGCAAATGAGAGTCAACAATTACATGCATTTATTTATTTATTGTGGAAACGTATCTAATCTGAAATATTGGTGGAAAAATTCTAAAGGCTTCACAAACTTTCAAGCACCACTGTCTATGTAAAGTCCTAAGTCTCTCCTAAAATTTGGCTGTGCTTCTGTAGAAAGGCTTAGCCAGAGTTCCAGCAGTATGTCAGGATGGCTCCAGAGAGAGATCAAGAGAAGAGTAGACAGCAAGGTTTTCAAAAGTTTCTAGAACTGCTAACCATAATATCATGGTTAATACATATCCGCCCAGACTTTTTAAAACGGTAAATCAGAAAGGCATTCTTAAAATAATCTTTTGTGCCATTTATATGCATTCTTTTCCAAATTATGATATCCCAAATTTACTTTCTTTGACATTGTAAACAGTCCCCTTTTGTTAAAAGATCCTGAATTAAAATATCCCCATGAATGTTTTCCTTTATAAATCACTTCTGGACTTCTTTCTTGGCTGTTTTAATAAATGTGTTGAGTATTCTCTGGTGCTTTTATCTGACCCTAGAACATTTTGTCATATGATAACGTTTATTTGTAATTACATTTTGTTTCCCTGGTTGCAGTTTTCTAACTGGAGTTTAGAAACCTCTCTCATTCTACTATTTGTAAGAGTTTTAAGTAAGGACTTAATAGTTTGTTAAGATGTCAGTTCTTAGACTCCCAAACTAAAATTACTTGGATAAGCTAAACTGTTAATTTCTTTTATTTAATTGTTTAAGTCACAGGGCTCAGGACTAAGATAGTACTAAGAAGGGAAGACTGCTGTCGTAAGAACATAACATAAGAACATAAGAGATGCCTTGCTGGGACAGACTCTTGGTCTATCTAGACCAGCACCCTGTTTTCACAGTGGCCCACTGGTCACCCAGGGAAAACCAAAGACCAGAACACAGTGTGACTGGCTCTGCTCCCAGCCAGTGGCCTTCAGGTCTAGGTTTCTGCCCTGAGCCAGGTTTCTGTATCTGCATAAAGACCTATTTTAATCGCTGTTTTACTTGCTGCAGTGCAGGAGCTGTTTCTATGCTTGAATGTTCCATCAGGATGAATGTGGTGGGAAGTTATTAAGAACTTAATTATCTATTATAATTAAGAATAAAGAAGCAGCTAGTTATTTGACTTAATGCTTAATCCTAAATGAAGTCAGTGTTGTCCAGACATTAAAAAGGCATTGGCATCTGCAGAGCTTTGAAATATGATGTTAGTTGCAAGCTAGTAACATAGACAAAATGGGTTTGTGTATTTCATCTGCAGTATCATTTCAACAATTGAATGAATTAAAGGTAATTGTTCTAGATTGTTGATAAAATGGCTAGCACTTTGAGTTCGCGATGTTTGTTGAAATTTCAAAATGATAATACTAACATAAATATGTATATATATTTAAAGCTGGCAGCCCGGGCAGCTGAAAGACACCTGAATGACATCAGAAAGGAAAATCTACATAGTAGACAAAAGTAAGTATTAAAATGTTCAAACAGGAAAATGTAATTAATTGTTCTAAAATAAGTTATTGTAATAATGGTGAGTTTCAGAGGAATTTTACTTGAGAAGTAGATTTGCTGGAATAGATTTGTGTATCTTGGGATATTACAGTATCAAATTAAAGGTGGTTCATATTTGCTTCAGTTAAACTAAATATTCACTATGGCAGCATATGAATTAAATTCAGTTTTTTAAAAGAGACCTATATGTCCTGTAAAAATAGAATGGAAGGGATTAAAGGGTATTTTGTGGCTTTGTCTTCTCCGAATGTGTGCCTTTTTCTGACTTCTGTGGATTTCTTCCCACCTGACTCATCATCATAGGCATAAGGAGTCAGCAGCAACTAGTTGCCGGTGAGAATTTGTTGGCCATTTCCCAGCAGCATAACATCAAGTTGTTGCAACGGCCTGCTCCCATGAGCAGGGCTCTTCAACTTCTGAGTCAGGGCACCGGCCCAAGGCTTTGGGGATCCGTAAGCTCCAGCAGCCGGGGTGCAGGCTCTCAAGCCTTCACGGCCTAGCTGGAGCTTTGGGGAGCCTGGCTGGTGGGTCCCCAAAAAGTTGAGCCCACAGCCATCTACATATACTTCAGGCTCAGGCCTTGAGCAGCAGCTTTTTTGGGTGTGGATGGGGCTACAGCAGGGGGGAAAAAAGTATGATTATAAGTTCTTACACTTCTTTGCATCCAGCTTAAATAGATAACGACTTGAGATGTTTTGGTAATGCTGTACTCTCTGTGATAGAATGTTGTGATTGTCTGATTTAACTTCAGTAATGTAATGATTAGTGGTTGTTCTCTGTTTAATTAACTGTTAACTGAAAGAGTCATATGGCAGTTCATAACTTTTTGTTTTTCTTTGTAGATTGACAGAGGCAGAATTTAAATATGATCTTTTGGAAAAAGATCCTTATGCGCTTGATGATACACTTAGAACATTTGGCAGAGGTATAGTACTTTATATAATGTGCACTGTATTTTACAGTAAACCCATCCTGAATAAATGGATGTTATCAATGGATGACAGATTGATCTTTTTTCTACTGCAATCTGATTCTCAAATAAAAAACTGCAACATTTATGAAATGATTCCTAAAAATTGAACTGCTTGATTCCAGGGCTGACAAGAAACATCAATCAACTTCAATTATATCCCAATTTAATTGTATACTGAGCTAAGAAATAATTGTTTTATATACCCATTAACATTACCCATGTGAATTTTAGCATTTTGTTTTAACTGTTCCAGAGCAATCCCCATATGGACCCTCACCAATGGGCAGACCTTCATCTGAAACAAGAGCTTTTCTTTCCCCCCCAACCTTATTGGAGGGTCCCTTAAGATTTTCACCTGTGCTTCCAGGTGGAGGAGGAAGAGGTACACTTCTTAAATTTGAAAGTTTAATTACTTTGAATTCTTTCTCCTCTTAGTCTCTACCTCCTTTCTTGGTAGTGGTTCTTTAAAATTTATTTTTAAAAGAACCCTTTTGAGATTAAACTTAAATTATCTACAGAAATGGTTTGAGGTATGGAGCTTAGGGTAATAATTGCATTTTCTAGTTTTATGTATTAAATATGTGTACTAAATATGCAGAGTGCCTATTCAATGGCAGTGCCCCCTCTCTGGAACAAGCTGCCCCCAGAGATTTGGATGGCTCCCACCCTGTTTGTTGAAAACTTGGTTGTGCCAACGATCATGGGGGCCATGTGTACTTTAGAATGACTACGAACTTTACTTACTTGATTGGAAGGTCGACATCATCAACTGTTTATATTTTTAGTGTAATAATGTATTTTGATATNNTATTATATTTTATATTGTAATTTATATTGTTTTTCTGTAAGCTGCCCTGAGTCCTAAGGGATTGGGCAGCTAATAAATTTAAATTAATTAATTAATAATAATAAACAAACATATCTCCCTTCCTGATTAGAACTAATTAGAAAGTGAATTTAAATTTGTCATTCTACCAGTACTTGTGCAGCTGTTTGTGTAAAGTTCCGTTTTTAAAAATTATTTTTTCAAATCATAAAACCAGTGCTGCACATTAATCAGATTCATGAAACTGGACAAATGGCCAGTTTTAAAACTAAAGAAAGATGAGAGGAAAAGCCCATCTTTCAGATCCACATTTTACAATAATATATGCGTGTATGCATCTTGGGCTGTTGATGAATAGCCTAAGGAGGGCTTTGAAATAATTAAACTGTATTCTGAAATTGCTGCTGTTTGGAGACTGAGCTAAACAACTACAGCAAAATAGGTAAGAGAACAGCACAGATCTCAGAATTACAGTTCGAAAATGCGTAAAGATCTTGATTAAATTAGTTAAACATGCAAAATTTTAATATAATTTCAGATATTTCCCTTTGTTTAATGTGTGTTTTCCATGTCCTTTTCTCTTAAGAGCTGCTTTAATCTCTTTTCAGTTATTCTTTAAAGCAGTGATTCTGAACTTTTTCAGCTTCCCATATATCTTGGATTTTCAAACTCTGCTCTTGCATCCTCTGTTTTATCTCTACTTTAATTTTCTGTTTCTGACAATGTGATCTGAAAGATCTCTAGAACAATGCTATGCACCTTGCATGCCAGAACTCTCTGAAGGATGTGTTGAGGTTTCTCTGAGCAGTTTGGAGGAAGATGGGGTTTGGAATGAGACAATATATTGCCAACCATGATTAGGGTGAGACTGGTGCTATGGGTTATGTTTGGGTTTGGATGCTTCTGTAGTCACTGCCAATGTTAATATAGTGCTTCAACATTTTGGGAAATTTCTTATAATTGCACAGTATGTCACCAATCTCTGGTTTGGTTTCTAAGCTAGGGGAGTACCAAATCTACTGCTTTTCTGTTGGTTTCTCAAGTAGGCGTTCATCTTTTGTGCATTAGTGAAGGTTGCTAATTGCTCCCTGTTTCATTTCACTTGTCCTCAAAGAATTTTCTGCAACATTTTCACCAACATGCCTTTTGTCTCCTGTAATATTTCTATAAGTTGAAAGAGTTATTTGTTATTCAAGCTGTTTCCTATCCCCTGAAGGGAACATACCACTGGATGATGAGAAGAAGTTTTCCATTTATCTTCAGTTTGAGGATTGAAAGACTTGGGGAGACTGTTTAGAGTGACTATATGTTTTGCATATATTAGCTGGCAGCAATGAAGGCAACTCTATGGATGTGAAGTGGGCGTTTGATTATTCTGTGTATCTTATCACCATTTATTTTCAACTTGTGTGCTACTCTTTCAGTGCGCTTGTTTCATTCAGGCCCATGAAATCATAATTAATATTGTGAATTAACTTTTGGTGTATTGCCCCATATCTTCTTTTAAATTTAAAGGAGAAAGACTGGAATCATCTCAATGATTCTGAAGAAACATGCCTGATCCAACTCTCCTTCAAAAATAAAGTTTGAAACAAAACTGGAAGTATAAATGCAAATATATGACTCTCCCAACAATATTAACAGCTCATGAAAAAACTCAAAAAAATGTATTGCAGCAGGGAATGTCCAGAAAATATCTAGAAGAGGTTCTTGCATGACCAAGAGAACTAGAGAGCTCTTTGCAAAGAAAGAAAAGTACTCTAATGAGAAAATAAGCTAAACATTGCTCTCTGTGATCTGAATCAAAAGATAAGGCAATATCTAAAAGAGGAATTATGAGAATTACTGAACACAGCAATTTGTGAAAGCAAAAAGCCAGAAAGAAATGCAACAAAAGAGAACACTTTTGAAGGCGCTCAAGAAGGACAGTAATATCTAACTGACAAGAAATTGAAGAATTTATGCACTTTTACATTGACCTCTTTGCCTCTAAACTAGACATCTCAAAACATCTCACTCAGATAAATATTTAACAGTACTCAAAATAGAACCAGTTGATGTTCTCCAAGCAATTCAACAAGCAAAACTAGGAAAAGCCACAGAAATCTAGAAAGTGAGTAGAGATCCCCTAGTGAAACAACTGACCTTCGGCTATGAAGTGTGGAATCTAAGAAATTCAGAATCAGAGAAGCTTTGAGTAACACAGTCTACAATAGAAAACCAATATTAGAGACCAAATCTGGAAATGAAGAAATCTGTCATAAATCCAGCTTTAAAGATGTCATCAGAGTAGCACCAAAGTGGAAATATGAATGGTCAGGACATGTTGTACACATGCATGGCAACGAATGAACCTGGTGACCCAGTGAGATGGAGAGTTGTAGTAAAAAACTTTGCAACATTGTAGCATGGGACTGTTTACGGTATCAATAACCAAGAAATATCAATAGTCAAGATGCGTGGTACAGATTTTGCCTGTACAATACCTCAAAACATCATGCTTTTTAAAAGTCTGTATTGTTACTGCAGTGGGGGTTTGCTCGCATAGTTTATTAGTCAAGTTTATCATTTCATCTGAATTCGGTAAGCTGACAGATCTGTATAATAATAAATAAGAATCAAACAAGCATAGATGTCATGAAACCAATGTGTTTTCATAAAAGCTTAAAATAAATCAGTTTGTGGATTCAGACAAACATGCTGCAGATGATTAAAAATGAAAATTCATTTCAGATCTTCCCACAGTTGTTCTGGGTTTCAGGGTAGAGGTAAACACAACACTTAGTATGGCATAATACCCTAAAGTTGGGTTGGGTCATTTGAATTGCTCATTGTTTAAGGTTGGGTCATTTGAATTGCTCATCGTTTGAGGCATACAGGCTCAATGAAAACGATTGCAATAGATGTCCCAAATAATTGAATCCATTGTAATATGTTAATTAGGATCAAGAGGATTGGGAAATATCGGCACATCTGAAGGTAGTAATGAAAGAGGAGAGCTGAACTCCAATAAATTATCTGATCTGCACAGACCACCTTCTGACACTGGATCCTTGTCACCTCCATGGGATAAAGATCACAGGGCAGTCCCCCTTCATTCAGGTAACAAAACATTTTCCACTATTTTTCCTAAGTGCAGAAATAGTGACACATTGCTAGGATCCCCTTTGAACCGGACCTTCATACGATGGGATCATAATTCACCAGGAGATTTGGGTTCAGTGGGAAGAGATGGTGTTTTTCCCTTGGAACATCTTTTTTTTCACAGAATGAGATGATTAAAAAATAGTGGAGGTTGTTCATGTATCTGAAATGAAATGATCTTTAAAATTCTGGACATATGTCTAGAATATTAGATCCATTTCCAGATTATATATTTCTGAAAACATTTAAGCCATTCTCATAATGCTCATAATGATCTATTCCAAGATAGCCCAGGAATTCTTCAAAATTGTATGGTTTTAATCTTATATAATTATCTTGGATATATAAGAAATGTCAGGTGTGCATTAGCAGGAGCATATACTGTTTGTCCTTTGTGGTTTAACTTGTATATTTTATCTAGTATATAAGAAATACAAAATAAGCATTGTTCAACAGTACTTCTGAATATACTTCACATTTTATTAAATCATAGGACACCTGTATAATGAGCAATCTCATCCTCCCCGAAGGCCAGAAAGATTTTATTCCAATCCTCTAAATTCTGGAAGACTTTCAGGACCAACTGAACTAAGAAGTTATAACATACATTCTTTTGATAAAACAGGTAAGAATTGTTGCTTGCTTTTATATATTTGAATTAAGATATTTGTCTCAAAGATAATTCTTTAGAACCTAGAGAAGTGAAAAGTTCAGGTTTTAGTGCTTCTTAGTTACTTATCTAAGAATGCTAATAAAGTAATGATTGATAGTTCGACATTTATGTTCTATGCCATTGTATTAAAGCTGAAATTCATTTTTTCTGACAGAAAAATGCAGTGTTAGAAGTTATGAAACACATCAATGGATGATTCATTCATTCATTCAGCTTAT
>JAJFZI011239449.1:0-14733 GCA_022379055.1 Anilios bituberculatus
CCCCCCTTTACGGTGTCTTTCATCAGATATTTAAACAAAAGCCACAAACTTAAAACAGTATTTTAGTAAAAAAAAGTTAAATTAAATCATTGTGATACGCACTTTTCAACAATGCAGATAGTTGCACATTTTACATGGCACCAGCCCTGTGCTGTGATCACTGACATGATAGGATCAATAGCATAATAGAATTATTTCTGTCTCATTGTTATTGTATTGTTCAGCCATGTAAACTTTCTGTGTGTATGTTAAACAATGCAGCTGTGTAGTAAACTTGTTCCAGCCTGTGAAATGGATTGCTTACTGATGTAAAACACATTGATAGATGTTTTTATCAAGCATAATATTTAAAGGCATGTGAGGGCTATTTAAATGTTACTTCCCCTTGCTGCCATATGTGGGCCTTGGCATTGCTTGTTGTTTCTTTTTGTATAGCAATAGGTCCCTGAATATAGAGATCTGATAGTTAATTTAATTTAACAATAGTTGATACAAGAATTTTTTAAAAAGCATTTTATTTCAGTATCCACGCACAGGTAGGATCCTTTATTCATATACCAGAACGTTTTCTTGGAAGCTCCCCATTTTTCTCATAAAATAGGTCAAATAAGAAAAATATAGAAGAATGTAAAACCAGAGTTTGGTTTTAGTCTTGGATGTGGAACTATCATGAGAGAAGATTAACACTCGGTCTTCTAACTGAATAATATTCAGCCTGCCTGTATATTTAATTCTATACAATGTTTTTTATAAAGAGGATCAGCACATAATGTTAGTTTAAATACAAAATTTTAAAGGTCACCTTGATGATGTTGGATGTGGCATTCAGTAGATTACGGTTTTGGGTCATGCATGGAAATTGTAACAAGGAAACAATCACTTATGGATCACTGCTATGTTGATAATAGAGCATGTTTTAAATTTTAGTGTGTCATATTTTTTTAACCTATCTGTCTTAGATCATAAAGTATATATTTGGCACAAACGTAGTGAGCTACCAATTGCAGAATTGACGGGGCACACACGTACAGTCAACTGTGTGAGCTGGAACCCGCAAATTCCATCCATGATGGCCAGCGCCTCTGACGATGGCACTGTTAGAATATGGGGACCATCACCTTTTATAGACAACCAGGATATTGAAGGTAAATAGTAATTAATTTTATGAAAGAGGAACATTGTAAGATTTTGTTATTTCATGTATGTATTTATTACATTTAAATACTATGATTTTAAACATTCAAGGTATTGCATATAATTTCAGTTTAATGATACAATGTAAAGATTGGATGACCTTAGAAATCACCTAGTCCAACACAGTATAGGAATCCACTACTGTACTATACCATCCCTAACAGATAGTCATTCAGCTTCTCTTATGTATTATATTGCTTGTTTTTAATCCTATTTTGATTTTTGTATGTCACCCAGGGTCATTTTGATCAGGAATGGTATTGAAATCTAAATAAATAAACAAACAGTTTCAACAAAAGAGAATCTACCAACACCTTTAGAAAGGCTAAAGAAGAATCTTAACAATGGATTAATTCTAATAAACTCAGAAAAGGAAGAAGCTTATGATTTCAATTTCTTTAATCTTTTCCACAATGGAACAAAAATACCTTAGGTCTTATCCATGCCTAAAAAGTTACTTAGAGATCAATGATATACAGTGAAAATATTGTGAAAAATTTAACTGATCAACAGGTGTTAAGTCCATGTTGAAACTATAAAGTTATTACTACTTCACTTTCTCAGGGAGATATTGCTTTCTCAGGGAGATATTGCTCATTGTTATTACAATCAAATGGATACAGAAATAAAGCACACCTTCAGTCATGGGACTATCAGTATGTTTCAGAGGTGCTGTATAGTGAAATCTCAGGTTGATTGCTTTTGTTTTGTTGTTTAATTATTTAGATTTGTTGGCCGCCTAGTCCTGGGAGACTTGGGGAGCTGCATATACAATTAAAACCAATACAAAAAATCAAAATAGATAAAACAAGTAAAAAACCATAACATTTAAAAACTTAACTCACTGTGATGTCCCCTTCCAATTCTGACAGTTAAAGAGCTAAGTGCCACTGTGCTCAAGGCTCCCACACATTTTGATATGACCACACGTTTTCAGTAGATGGCGGAAGGTCAACAGGGTAGGAGCTTTTCAATCTTTGGCAGTAGATTATTCCAAAGGGAAGGCACTACTACTGAGAAGGTTCTCCCCCAAGCCCCCACCAGTCAACATTTCCAAACTAACAAGACCTGGAGGAGGCCCACTCGATAGTACTTCATGGGATGTAGGGAGCAGTGGTGCAGCATAGGAGAGGCCCTGGATGCAAAATTCTTAGGGGTGCATAATTTCAAAAGAAATGCCAAATTGCAACCAGCAGTGTCTGCCTCTGGCAGTAGCAGCTGCAGCTAATCAAGCAAATGGGAGGGGAAAGGGATGGGGAGCCTCTACCTGTTCGCCTGCTTGCTAGGCTTGGATCTTCCTGGGCATAGGTCTTCTTGGAGATGGTCAGTGCCTGAGGCTGCCAGCAGCCCTCAGATGAGCTGTGAGTGAGCCCAGCCTGGCAGGTGTGCCATGCTTTCTTTTAGAGTGGCTCTCTGTATCCAGTGGAGCAAACTGAATCCGTAGTTTCAGTAGGGTATAGGTGGCTTCATGCACATTTGAGGGTGAGCCACGCTTTGTACACTTGGTTTCAGGGGTTGGTTGCCATGTCTTAATGAGCCTTCAAGGCTTCAGCAGAGGTCCGAAGTGGAAAGTTTTATGGCTTGCATCAGGCGACTGTACTCTTGGCCTTCATATCTCCAAAGTGGCACCTTCTGGCTTTGAGCCATCCCATGCAAAAGCCAAATGCAACTCTGTGCCTTAGCTGCCTGGGGAAAGAGGTTGGAAGGGGAGCAGCTTTGGAAGAGGCTTGTGCAGCTATTCCATAGGTGGGAGACTGGCACTGGGGCCAAACGAGAGGGTGGAAGAAAGAAAGGGGGCGCTTAATAGCAATTGGTCCTTCTATGCATTTGGCCCACTGTTGGAACACAAGTTAGCGGCTGCAATAGTTGCCTTGCCCCAGGCAAAGGCAACCAACACTACACCACTAGAAAGCAGTTATGTAGAGAGAGGCAGTCTCATAAGAATCCTGGCCCTAAGCCATGTAGGGCTTTATAATAATAACCAACACCTTGAATCATACATGGAGCCAGTGCAGTTTATGCAGGAGAGGAGTTACCTGGTAGTACTGATATATTCCCATTATAATCCACATGGATGCACTCTGGACTAGCTGGAGCTTCCAAGTAGTTGTGGTGCACCAGGTGCACCTGAGCAAGAGCCCCTCTGGCCACAGCTGCCACCAGCTGATCTAGCAGAAGCTGTGTATTCAGGAGAAACCCCAAATTGATGCTGATCACACCTTTATAACTGAAGTAAACTTGCCCCCCCCCCCAAAATCTCACGAACTAAGTTCCATTCTTCCCTCTCATTCTTCTGAGGAGACCTTCCTCTGGTTGGTTGTATACCAAGTGATTGGGACCAACTTTCATCATTCAGTACTTTAGTACCTACATAATCTGACTTTGAACCCCTTCTTGGGAAAAAGTTTGAATTGCAACCATAGCTAGTTGAATATGGACGTACACAGCACATATGTCAACATTTGACTAAGCAAATCTGCATCCAAATTCATTTTACTACAGTAGTGACCAATCCAGTATTTTTTTCAGATGTAAAAATAGGCAGGGCTCAATCTAGTATATACATAAGCTAAATATTGCATACTGAACGCATTTGTCTCAGATGAAGCAGCTTTTGGTATAATAGTGCTACAGCACATTTTCTTTCCACATTAAATTGGTTTTTATTTTTCTTTGAGCATTATGTTACACATACTAATGGAATTTTAGAGAGTATGGATATTCATTCTGACTTGGAGTGAGAAGTCACAGTAACACCCTAGATGACTCATTTGATACAGTCCTAATTTTGGTTGAGTTTGCATCACTTAATGGATTTACTAGTTTTTAGTTAAACTTCAAAGATTATGCTCTTTGTCATGGAACAAGAAAAACGTCTTGCTGTATTCTCTATGGTTTTTTGAACACTGACGATTAGCTAGTCATTAGATGCATCTCTCAAATCAAACCAGAAGGAAATCTCATGGTTTTAAAACTGAGAACCATTTAGATCATCCTGATACAGCTCTGGTCTCCTTGCTATCAGTTCAACATTATCTACTAAGGATAGACTAGACTTTGCATTATGAATACATTTACGATGCTACATTAGAGATAAAGTAAACCAGTGAAATCCAGTAGTTTGTTTCTTGTTTATTTTATCAAATTTTATCAAGCTGCAGTTATGAAACTCTCATCAGTTTCAACTCAAGAACATTGACAATGAAATTAAAACAACATCCTGTATAATCAAAACAGAACAAGAACAGAAAATAAGAGTTAAAGTAAGAATAACACGAAGTGTTGATGTTATTCCTGGAGTGCTCTTAGAAAAAGCTGTTTGTAACAATTTCACAGTGTTGGTGTTGCACAGAAAAACACTGCCTTCTACTTTTTTAAAATCCCAAAAATTTGGGTTAGGGAGGTAGTCCATGTTGCGACAACTGTGGACAGTGTCTATAGTCCTTTTCAAATGAATGGAAGAATCAATCATCGGTGTTCATGTATCATGCAGAAGAAATAGATGTTGGCTATTTGTGGGTGGGATAGTGGTAGGTGAAAATTCTGTATATCAACTGATAGTGTTTTCAGCTCTTAATCAGAAGCTGTTCTAATCCCTCATCTATACAGATGCTGCTAGTTTAGTTCAATGGCATGACTTTTGCCTTCTTTCTTGACCTTGACTGGCCTAAAAATAGTCTTGGCAGTATCACCCAGCAAAGGTTGGCAGGAACGTTGATTTTACCTTGGCCAGAAATTGAGGCTACCTATACCTGCACACCCAAGTTAGTTAGTTAGTTAGCTAGTTAGTTAGTCATTCATTCATTTAGATTTCATATACTGCCCCATCTCAGAAGACTCCGGGCAGTTTACAATAAATAAAATACATTAAAACTATGCAAAGTAGAAAATAGTAAGTTATCTTTCCCTCCCAAATATAATGATTAGATTAGTTCACACTTTGATTTTTCTTCATCCCATTATATTATTAACTTATTTTCCTCCTCATCATCATCCCTTCCAACCTGGCAGTGATTCATTTTTATGTCTTTGTAAACACTTCTGCTGTGTCCCTGATAGATTGCCGACCTCTGCATCAAGGCATCTTTTATATTCTTATGTTCTAAGCTAGCAAACAAAAAATGATGTATTAAAATGGGTTGGGTTACTGGAATCTACAAAGAAAACATATATTTTCAAAAATTTCCCCTAAGTATCTTTGTGTGAGAGATTACTGGTCAGCTGTGCAGAATGCCAATAATAGCTCCTTTTTGTGATCTTCCTGATCACATGTCCCAAATTGAAGCTTTGGATTCTACCCCTTGATTCTGAGTACCCATGTATAAACTATGGTTCCTGTTAATACAGAGGTGCTTGATAGTTGTAAACCTTTTATAACAATGGTTCCCAACCTTTTTGGTCCCATAGTCCAGCACTGTATGGTGCTGCTGGAGTGGGGACCAAAATATGACTTCACCTGCTCCAAAATATGATATCTCCATAGCGATGGCCTCTCTGCAGCCACAGAGTCTCCCAGCATTTGGCACCATGTATCTAGCTGGCTCCTCACAAGTTTTGTTCTGACAGCTGGATTTTCCAGTCGGTGATGTGAGGCTCCACCCTCTGCCAATAGGACTGCAACTATGTTGCCAAACAGCAGCTCCTGCCTTCCCCTAAGTCCACCTCATTCTGACTGCGCTACCACCAGTGGCGATGCACCCATCCCTGCCTTTTCAGTGGGCGAGCCAATTGCCACTTTATGTCCCAGCCCTTCACCATTTCCATCCAGTGCACACAGGCTTCGGGGGAATCATCTCCTCTTCCTCCCTCCTCTCTTTCCAATGTTTGTTATTGTTCGGCCTTGTGCCGCCGGCTCATCTGGTCAAACGGCCAGGTCTCACACCACCCCATCTGTGCCCCCTTCCCACTTGCTCTCTTGTCCTTTTGCTTTCTACCCTTCCCCCTTCTGTGCACTCTTTATTGCCCCGACTCCTGTTTGGCTGGTGGAAAGGGATACTGCTTCCCTCTCCTCCTGTGTTACATTTTCCTCAAGCACTTCGATCCTCACCTGTTGACAGAGGTCCCGGGCCGCGGCCCCATCGCTGAGAATTGTCCCTGGGAGACTGTGGCCTGGCCCACCCAGCACTGCCTGCAGCCCAGCCCCAGTCCATGGCCCGGTGATTGGGGAGCTCTGTTTTAGAGTATTCTTTATTTCTGTGTAAATTTGATCTAAAACATATTTTCAGACAAGTCCTAAAAGCAGATGAAGGAAACCCAATTCAACAAATGAGACTCAAAAATTACATGTATTCATTTATTTATTGTGAGAAAGTATCCAATCTGAAATATGTGGCAAACATATATGACCATATGCCTTTAGTAACTGGTATGCCCCCTTTGGCAGTGTTGGTCATCATCAAATATAATGCTTCTCATTCAGGCCAAAATGTTTTACATTGGTCTCACCTGTCCACAGAACATTTTTTCAATAGCCTTCTGGCTTATCCCCATGGCCTTGAGCAAAGTGTAGATGGGTAGCAGTGTTCTTTTGGGAGAGTAGTGGCTTCCTCCTTGCAACTCTTAACATGCACTATGCCACCATCAGAAGAATATTGTTATTCAATATTTTTCTGTTGGTGGACTCATGAACATTGATATTAGCCACTGTAAAAGAGGTCTTTAAGTGTCCTAGATGTTAGTTTGGAGTTCCTTGTGACCTCCTGGCCTAATTACACATCCTTTCTCTTGATGTGATCTTTATTGGACAACTACTTCTGGGGAGGGTAGCATTGGTTTTGTGTGTGTCCTATTTATACATCTGCCTGACAATTGGCCAGTAGAGTCCAAACTCTTTCTTGCTTATAGAAAACTTATTTGTTTGAGCCATGTCACACATAAG
Source organism: Anilios bituberculatus (assembly GCA_022379055.1). Classification (NCBI taxonomy): domain Eukaryota; kingdom Metazoa; phylum Chordata; class Lepidosauria; order Squamata; family Typhlopidae; genus Anilios; species Anilios bituberculatus. The sequence continues at coordinate 7,073 of JAJFZI011239449.1, forward strand.
AATGTAAGAGATGGACTGCTGGATCGGACTGTTGTTCTGTCTAGTTCAGTATTCTGTTTCCTTTCCACCACAATGGCCCACTGTCCACCCAATAATCCAATCCCATGAATAGGATACACCTGGCTGGCTCTGTCCACAATCTCCTAGCAAGTGGCTTTTAGAGGCATTGGATCACCTCCTATAATAGAAGCAGTGACACTGCCACCAAGGCTAATATTCATTAATTTCCTTGACTTCTTTAATGGTCTTGAACTGGGAGCAAAATAGGTAGCACTAGTTTGAAAAATGGAGAGCTGGAGGATACTGTGATTGAGATACAGGACTGGATCCAAAGAATACATGAGAAGAAAGTAATTACATGCAGTGGGTTTTTCTTGTTATCTTCCTATCTCTGGAATTCCATGGAAGGCCTTTCTAGAGGATCAGCATGTGATAAGTGGAGAAATGTGCAGTCAGGAGAAAATTGTCAGAAATGAGGAGTGAGATTGAAAGATCTTCAGATTTTTTTTGTGCAGATACCTCAGATATGATAGGTAGGCTTTTTGATGTTGTGAAATGACAAGAAACAAATCTAACAAGAATGAAATGTTTTTTAATCTAAATATATTTTAACAGTGGCTGTCCTACCTTGTTATATGAAAAGATGTTAATGACAGTTGCAGCTAGCCTCAAACTGCTTGCCATTTAACAGTTAAAAAAAAACCAGCAAGGATGGGGGGTAAAAGTGCAAAGGTTTATAAAGAATGTCTGCCACACTTAGGCCATAGTTTGCTCACGGCCTTCATGGTGACATTTGCAATAATGTCTTATAAATTTTTATTTCCTTGAATATCCAGAGAAGATATTCCTAGAATTGGAACTACAGTTCATTATAATTAATAAGGTCTTAAGGAAGCTGCTTGTTAGTGCAAGGAAAATGTCCATATCCATTAAATATCTTTTTGCAGTCCAATGAGTCCCTTTTGAAAGTAAATACTCTTGACTACTTGAAGTATTTCCTCAATGCATTTGAAGCTTCCCAGTATTAAGCTAGCAACTTGTAAATTCTCTTACTGGGAAGCCAAAATAAATGGGATAGCCATTGCAGCTGTACAATTGGCGTACCTGAATGGGTTTGTTTCGTGTGTATTCTTTAAATATGTGTATATCATAACTGAGATACACAAAAATGCTAAGGATTTTCTTAATTATTTTTCTTTCTTTACATTTTATCTCTTCACTCTATAGAGGAATGCAGTAGTATGGATAGTTGATGGCGAATTTGAAGCTGACGACTTCTGTTTAACTTAAATTTAGTCGTATTTTAAATGGCTTGGGATTTGGTGCAAACAAACATGATTGATAGCTGGACAGACATGCTCATCATGAAAAAGAACCATTTCTGAAGCCCGACTGGGGCCAAACATTTTACCACCTTGCTTCATAGTAAACACTTGAGATGAAGCACGTCGTTAGAACGTTGTTGGACACCATGTTGAAGTAACCCCCATCGGTTGTGAAGAACTGTGCTACATTCAGGCTAACCATTGAACTTCGTATATACATTTTCCCTTTCTGCCATTTCGTCAGGCAGTCTACTGTTCTTGTTGCTCTTCTGTGTAATGAAGTTTAAATGCTTGTTTGAAAAATCTTTTATTTAACAGTTTAGAACGCTTGATAGGAAGAGTGCTTTAGTCTGAAGAGTATATATTGGATAGGAAAGTATTTCCTTTTCTTGTTTCTCTTGAGTATATCTGCCTTATTTAGCTCAAGATCTTTGCAGCTTGGTTCATGGATTCTAGCCTTGCCCTTTGCGCAGTATATCTAAATCCAGATGTTAAACCAGTGAATGATATAAAAAGCACTCTCAGTATCACACTTGATATAAGGTTTTGTACTTTTCACGTAGCTTGTAGCCCTGTAAATGGGTGAACAGCACAAATTTTTTTAAAAATAAATTATTTATAGCATTAAAAGGACTTTGATTTGTATACGTTTGGAATTTAAACCAGCTTAAGTGTCATCGACAAGTTAATGCAGTATAACTGGTGCTCCTCTGGAGAGTTGTGTAAGACCATTTGGCTGACAGGAGTTTTACACAGATTATATAAAGTATTATTTAAAAAAACTTTGTTTACCAACAAAACAATTTGAAAGTTACAAAATCATCAATAATACTACTGCAATGTAATTTCCGAAGTTAATAAAATGAAAATTCCAAATTGGCTAAAACTTGTGCAATGGTTCTTATTTGAAATGTAAATTCTAAAATGGGGGTGGAGTAATATTTTAGGATCTTCAAAAATTAGTGAATTGATGTCTATGGATTTAAATATATACATTATACAAGTGTTCCATAGTATGGCTCTCCCAGTAATCTTTTTCTCAGGGGATGCTTGTTCATTACTTGACGTTAGGAATGGTTTCCTTTAAATTACTGTGTATAAAACAAAATCATAGAACTAGCCTGGTGTTTGCCCTATTTAACAGTTGTAAGTTACAGGATGAAAAGACCATCCCATTGTCTAAAAATAAAGACCACAGCTCATATGGGGGGAAAAATCATTTGAGCATCAACTCATTTAGTAATTTTTCTTCATAGCCTTTGACTTGATCAGGAATGTTTAATAGAATTTCTTTAAATCCTGCCAAATTAGAAGAAATTCAATCATTATAATTTGTTAAGTTCTCTCTGAACAAATAAAAATTTTGTATATCTTAAATTGCAAAAATCACCTTAGAAGACTAGGCTTGTGGAGGTATTTTAAAACATAATGCTTTCCTTTTGCATTCTCTAATGAATTTAGGAACAACTAATGTACATCCGTGTTTCGCTTATTTTATTTCAGTTCACTTTATGGAATATTTTTCCTTTATGTTTGCTGTAGTCAATTCATATATATTGTGTTTATTTGATATTCTGTTCTTTATTTGAAGATTTTCTATTGTCTATTTTGAGCTTTTGTAATACTTGATTGTTGCAGATACTTGCAGATACTCCCATTCTGTTTCTTGAAGAATTTTACATCTCTCTGATGAACATGGTGCTGGCGCTGATATTGTTTATTAAAATTATTTTAGGAGATCAAAGCAAAAATCAGGAGTGACTGAACTTGAAACAGTTGCATAATTTAATTTCTTCGGGCTGTTCAAAGCAATCTGGTGCTTGTAAGTAAAATTTCCTATACAGACCTACAGTTTTCCCTTTATTCAAATGTAACACTAAAGTGAAACTAAAGAGCACTGAAGTGGGCACATTACTTTTAATTTTTCTTTTAATAAATCCCTGGAATCAGCAAAACATGTATAAAAAGCATTGAAAAAATAGAACTGGATAGGAAGCAGTATTTTGAATATGCCATTTCTAAATTTTATTGCATAATGTAAGCTCTGCAGTTTTAAGTAAAAGCTCCAGATGTAGTAGTAGTTGAAATCTGTTGTCATGCATAACTTCTGTGACTACATTTTGAGACAAAATTGAAAATTTGTCCAACTGTCACTGCAATTACTTCTTGTGGGTGGGTAAAACACACCAGCATTTTCTGCTGTGTGGATTGGAAAGCATCTGAATGACATTTCAAATAAGCTAACAATCACTGTTACAGGAAGACATGGAATAGGTGTATCTGCAATGTTTTCATTTTCGTACAGTAGACATTTTCTACTCTTCGCTGTAAATTTTAGAGCAATCACGAATTGTTGTCCATGTAACAGGAAAAATGATGTATGGAAATACTATAGTTTGCATTTTGCCTTAGGATTTTGTCCATCAGTTCCAAATTAGGCACGCCAGCTATAAATTATCTTGCCACAATGCTTCTGATTTCTATCAGGTAAGTCATTTTAAAAGGAGCACAACAGAGAAATTCCATTTTTATGCAACACATAAATAGCCTTGTAGTTGTGTGGCTTCCTTCCCTCTGTTTTGAAATGAGGGAAGCATACTTAAATGTTAATATGAAGTCAGAGCTGGAAAATAGACCCAATAAGTCATTCTGACTTCCAAACAGGTATTGTTGAATGTCATGTTAAATAAATCCTGGGTATTTAGTGCCATTTTCACTGCAAAATCTCCCCCCAACTCAAAAGCTTTTAATTTTTTGTATCAGTTCTTTGCTGGCAATAGATACAAGTTAATTACCTTTTTTTAGCAGCAAGAAGAATGTATAATTTATAATTTTGGGGTGAGAAAGGGAAAGGAAAAAGTTAATTTTCAATAAGATTTGGTGTCCTTTATCAGTACCCCAAATTGCCTCAGTTTGCTGTTTCAGATAAACTGTTGATTATGTACAATTGGTACAACAAATATATTGCATTGGCTTGTATCCATTTTCAGTTGCCATAGATCAAACTACTCATTTGACAGATAATTAGAATTTTGGAAACACTTTTTGAACAGGGTGGACTGATTTGTGCAGTGTTGTCTGCAGGTAGCTGCTCTAGTCGCCAGAACACAAACTAGAAACCCATTTCCTGTTTGCTGACTTCAGATAAATTGGATTCAGCAAAATGTGTGTGTGTGTGTGGATGTGGTATGAATGTGTGTGCATGAAACTGTCATGGAACCAACTGTTCTAGGTACATATCATGTTTTACCACATACTTTTAAGTCACGTATGTGTGTGTGTGTGTTGTCCTCTAATGTTAAGATTTGGTTAATACCAATATATTTTTATAAATTTGAAATTCAATGTGCCCCATCTTTTAAGTGTTTCATTGTTAAGATATATGTACTAGATTTAATTCTTAATACTTTTTGGCACAGATGGAAAAAGCTATTGGCCTTTGAAAATGTATGAGGAAGAAACAGATTATCAAAGCATGTGTGTATTTACAAACCAAGCTGTAGAGATCAAGAAAAGAACTTTTATTGTTCTCAAATTTCTAAATTGTCAAGATTTATATGGAGTTGTGGTGGAACTAGTTAACACTTAGAGCTTTTGGTATGTAATGACTATTTGCTATGGACTGATTATTAAATGTTTCAAAGGATTGCATTATTAAACTTTATGGATTTTGTTACTTTCCTGTTGAATTATATTAAGTAGTTTAAATTTCTTTATGACATTAAAACATCAGAACTTTGGGCTCTATTTATTTTCATTTGTTTTACTGATTATTTACAGAACACCATAAGTTTTTATTTTATAAATATGTAGTATATTAAACATATTTCAATGTTCAAGTCAAACTACATTAATTCCTGGTTTGTTGGGGTTTTTTAAAAAATTACCATGTTAGTGCACAGCACTTAACAAATATTTGTATTTCCTCTTTCCAATTCAATAAACAAAATGAATAACTGGATATGATTAGTTCTTAGCTTTCTAAGCTTTGATTTTCTGCTCAGTTACACTATAAAGGAACAGAAGTTCTCTTAGCAAGACAGTCGACTTTACATATGACATGATGCAGTTGCTCAATCTGCACGTCCAGCAGATATTCATATGCAAATTAACTTGTGATCCATGCTGTCAGGTAGGATCTCCAGCCTTGTTTGCTCTGGACCATGAAACCTCTCACTGTATTATGAGCTGCCAAATCTTATGACAGCATCCCTTGTTTTTTGTAGGCCAGCAAGACAAGACTGTTCACTAGACAGGTAGCTGTGGATGCTATGTTAATTTGGAAGACTGCAAGCTATATTGAACTTGCTAGGACTAAGTAGCCAACAGCAAAGAGGATTGCAGATATAACATACTGTCTCCATTTGGATTGGTGTATGGAAATGATTGCCAAATCTGTTGTATTTCTCTATACATGCTGCTTTAGGTATGAACGTCTAGTACAAATCTGAAAATACAAGCAAGGGCTGTGGAAATTATTTGAAAGAGATTCAGAAACTTAAAGCAACTTCATCTTTTGTAAGGCTCACATGGCTGCTTCAGATCCTGTACACATGTTTTACTGCTGCACTGGTAGCCCTAGAAGTGTAGATTTCTTTCTGAGCCCTAAATATGGAATCAGTAATTATGGAGCTCCCAAGAACTGTATATCAAGCCATTTTTGAAAGAGTTTTGAAATCTACTTAACTATGGGGCTATATTTCAAAAGAAACGAGCCTTCTAGCTACAGCAAGCTCCTTAAAAAGAACTGGAGAACCAAATTCTCAGTTAGATATTGGTTAATGAACAGAAAAGCAATCCAGATGATTTGTTTTTTAAAATATTTCAAGAAAAAAAACCTATCATAAGATACAATTATTGGTCAATGTTTCTTGAATGATTTAGAGTTAATTACTTTTGAGGCTGTTTAGATAAGTTTACAAACTGAAGTTTTCCCAAGAAAAAAATGGAGGAAATAATTAATTGGATTGGATTATTTCACTGAAGATGAGGAAGATATATAGTATATTACATACGTTTCTGATGTATCACTTTACAGAGTTTACAAGGAGAATATGGATTTAATTTGATATGCAATTTTTAAAAACACTGTTTAAAGACTGCTGCTATTCATGCGTGCATTCCAGATTATATTATGATACTCTCATCTTATCTTTTGGCCCAATACCTTTCCTTATCAGCTTCAACTTGAATTATATGCCAAAAGAGGTTCAACAAATGATGGGTTTTTGTTACACAAACCCCACAGTTCTTCAGCTAAGGGAATTTCAATGTGGCAATTACTTCCTGTAATTTTATATGATAATAAGCATCTTCCAATATTTTAGTAAGAGAAAAAGGGCCATCTGCAAACATAAATTTATATAGTTGAAATCACACTTTCCGTAGCCTATAAATTTTTTATTCTCGTTAATTATCTTTTGCCTTTTCAATTTTTTAAAGGATTATATAGTCTTTGTGAAGGAGGCTTGTTTTAGAGTCCTTTAATAGAGAATGCCTGCTTCTCAGGTCCCTTAAGATGGATATGACTGATGTGTCCCAGAGTTGCTAAATTTTACCAAGGGCAGAAGCATATGACCTAGACAGTAGTTAGGCTTTATGCCATGAAGGGCTTTAGAAATGATCTACTTGAAACCAGTGCAGCTTGTGAAGAAAAAGTGATGCATGGGTATAAAGTGGCATATCTAAAACTGCTGCTTCATTCTTGACCACTTTAGTTTTTGAGTGCTCCTTGAAGGCAGCTCTACATTAAATAAAAAAAAAACTGCAATGTCAGTTGAGAGATGACCAAGGCATGAGCAACTGCCCAGTACAGAAATAAGTACAACTAGCACGCAAGATGGATCTGAGCAAAGATCCTTCTGACCACAGCTATCCCATACTTTTTGAGCAGAAACTGAGTTCAAGGAGAATGTACAACAAACTAGAATGAGATCCCCACTTCATCCAGGACCAAGGACGGGGAGAGAGAAAAGACTACAGTTATTCCATGTTGTTAGGGTTGAGCCTGTTCCCCCAAATCCAGATGCTCAGCCTCCAGGTATTGCAACAAATATCCTGACAACTCAGTCAGCAAATGCTCTTGATGTACAGCTGAGTACATTTGATACAGCTAGTGTATTGATATAAATCTCATAACTGATGAATAATATAACCCAGCAACTCCATGAAGATGTTAAACAGGAGAGGAGTGAAAGGAGCCCCATACATCACAATCTCTTCTGAGGAACCAGCCTCAGAGGAAGAAAAGAAATAATGTCAGTCAATAATGTAACACAAGAAATGCCTTGCTGGATCAGACTCTTGGTCACCCAGAGGCAGAACACAGTCTGACTG
>JAJFZI011239731.1:0-12559 GCA_022379055.1 Anilios bituberculatus
AGGAGGAATCCAGAAGCGGTTTTCAGCTGCTTAGGTGCAGTACTCATTCCCCTTTTGTCAAGCAGCCGCTTGAACCCCAGACGGCAAGCCCCAGAGGAATCTCCTCCAGCTGATGATACGACCATTGCTGGAAGCGGAACCTCTGTGAAAAAAATATTGAGGTAGTTCAATAAAGTCTTTGAATTCGAGTTCCAAACCAGTATGGGATACACAGCAGAGTTATATAGATGTAGGTTACTTGGAGATAGATTACATTTGCTTTATCAACATTCAATTAATAATTATAATATGTTTGTTTTGAAATGTCTGATGATTTTTGATGTGTTACAAAAGGCCCAGAAGTGATACTTTTTTTTGGTGTATGTCAACTCAATAGTTTGACTAGAAAATATTTGAGATATCCTGGGAGATTAAAATGTTCTGCTGTCGTTCTGATATGAAACTTAAGTTTCATTAATCCTTTGTGCAACTCTATATGATGGCATATATGATGATCTCTAGATCACATGAGCCAAATGCCTTCGAAATACATTCTTCCCAGTCTGTATGAGGTGTAGTCATCCAGTAGCATCACTGGTTTGGGCAATGCTAGGGTCCTGATTGAGTGTTCCACTCATGCGCACACAGGGCCAGAACCTAGAAGTTACATAACTTCCGATGTGCAATTTCCAGAGGGGAGCCTCGCCACCTCCAACAGCCTGCCAGAGCAACAGCATAATTCGCCATTCGGACTCTCTGCTTCAGACAAACCAAGCCATGGCCCTGTCTGCCCCCTGCGTTTCTCCACATGACCCTCTGGAGCCAATGGGTGTTTTGCCAATCTAATTGGCAAAGCACGCCATAGCTCCATAAGGCCTTGCCCACCTCCAGCACCCCCTCCCCAGGACCCTCTGGAACTGCCCCAGCACCTCCAACCTCCCAAAGTGGCCTTCTGTTCCCCTCTCCTTATCTTGTCAGCATGCTTGTAGGCCTACAGCCAGGCTTACTGAGCATGCTCGATGCACTGGCAGTAAGCCTGCAAGCCTGCCAACGTGGTAAGGAGAGGGGTGAGAGGGTTCGATACCCCCACCCTTGGGGTGCTCCACCCATGACCTCCTAGCAACACCACTGAGCCCATCTCTTTCCAGAAGCCCTTCCTGAAGATAGGATAGATCATGGTTTCAGAAATGCAAAGCTTTTTCAACAATATCACCCCTTAACTTCCAGAACCCTCCATTTCTTCCTTGGGGTATGATTTGTTCTGGCATTCAGTGTTTAAAAGCCCTTTTCTTAGTTTAAGTAAATTCTAAAAGACAGAAAAACCATAGATGATTGCTGTCTGCAAATTGTTTGTGGCTATGAAGACTGAAGCTGGCCATACAGGACAATGGGGATCAGTCTTATGTGGAAATAATGGCATTTTAAGTCAATGGTATTAACAGTATTAACATCCATACTTTCACCTTAGTGCTGCATTCAGGTGCTCAAAATACTACTTTTACAAACACATGAATAATAGAGCAGCTGAACTAAAGGGGTCTGGCAGCAATTAATTTCACAACTGCAGGAATATATTCTCCACCTTTAGAGTGGAAGAACTTACTGAGGACTTTTGAGCCCTATAGGATCATGAAGTCCATATATACCTGACCTCACCTATATTTGATATCACTTTATCAAACAATGATTAGTAAAAGTCAGTTGGTTGTCAGTTCTGTTCATCACTTATTCAAAATCAGAGCCATAAGTTCTATAATGGACTCTTAAGTGCAGTTGAGGAATTTACCTATTTTTTTTCTATAACTTTCGTGCAAAATGAGGATATCAGGAAAGTCTTATGCTCAAACAAATTCAAAGAAACTTCTGTGCAATAGGTTTTTATCTCCAAAGAGGTACTTAAAATAACAAACCTTACAAACTTGGTTATATCGCAGAACATTCTAATAATTGTAAAGAGAGAAGTTTCCCTTCTGGTGTGGGAGGATAATGCTCATTCCCATAAGTCAGGAGACAGAAGAGGTATTTTGGGGATGTCCATAGTTACCTGTTTCTTGTTTTTACTTTTTGTTTCCTGGGAATATTGACAATTACTAGTAACAATTTTTTATTTTGCTTGCAGAGTTACTGCTACTGATAGAATTTTGCCTTGTTCCCATGTATTAGGCATAATTGCATCAGGGTATCTTTATGAAGTGATTAGGAGAGTGATTAGGGATTACTACAAGAGTGATGATATCCAATCTTGACTTGAATATATTCTTCCTCAGTCCAAGCTTCAGGGAGTGTTATTTCAAAATCCATGATGGAATATGAAGGCCATTATAGTATGTAGATAGTTTATTTCGATTAGTCGTTAGACCATATCAACAGACAATAAAAATAGATAATAAAGTATAAGGTACAAAAATCACTACTAAGAAGAGCAAATTGGCAGGGTAAATGTTTCATAGGAAATTTGTTCTGTTACCACCTGCTCAATCTACATAATTTTAAAACCCTCAAATCATGAAATCATCGAACCATAGACCTTACTGTACGATACATTCTCACATATCTTCCAGATTTGTCAGTTACTTTAGAAGTGTTCATCACTGGTGCATTTGACAGAGTGCCTCTTAAGGAAAGCAGTTCTTATAGCTTGAGCGCCAGTTATAAACCTAGCTACCTTGACTGTCAATTTAACGTTTGTACCCTGTAGTATCAGTGCCACTATAAAATCCTGATGCCAGTACTTGAGATTGCCTAATAGATTACCCAGCAATTTACACCTTAGGTCAGTATAAAGCGGGCAATACAAGATTACATGCCTGATGGTTTCAATTTCAGATGTTCCGCAGGGGCAGATACGGTTCTGCATCATGATACCTCGGAATCTGCCACTCCTGACCATTGTGTCAGTTTGTTCGAATCTGAGGCGGGTAAAAGCTGTCCTTAAGCCTGAAGGGAGATCCTGAGCTAAATAAGTCTCCAAAGAGTGGGATGTTTTGTTGGCTGCCAACCAAGGACAAGCTTTGGTTTTCTTCAATCTGGCTAGATCTATTTGGTTGTAGCAGGCAGTTAGTCTAACCTTCACTATTTTTGCCCGTTCCGGTCCCAGCCCCTGCAAAAACCCTAATGGAAGTACTAGTTGGTGTAAAATCTTGTCAAGCGCGTGGATCCAAAAGTGATCCACCTTGTTATTCAACTGCTCTACTAAGCTTATCTTAGGGAGACGAAGATCTTGCATAAGCTTATTCTGCATGATTATATGCTTAATTTCTGGTGTGCTGACTTTCTGAAGCATGACTAGAAATTGGAATGAACTTAGTTTTAACACCTTGACTTGTATGTTGATTAAGGAATACGGGAATAACAGTGAAACATCTCATAGAAGTACTAGGGCTGCTAAGACTAAGCTAACAAATGGTCATGTTGCCTTCAGGATCAGGCAGCACATGATTGGTTCTCTTCTCTTGACTTATTCTGTCATTTAAAATGGTACAGAGCAGAGGTCTTTTGCTGAAAACAACAGACTGACTGCAGTGGCAAATACATGCTGGCTGGAGAGTGAGTGAGGTCACTGCCAACAGCAACAAAGAAGAGAAGGTCGTTGTCATCAGGACAAAAAGCAGATAAGAGTGGAATAGGTTAGCATGGGAGGGAAGCAGTGGGAAAAGGCTTTCCTTATACCTTCTGCCATGCCTCTATTAGTAGATTTTGCATGAAAAAAGAGCTTTTCCACATTTAGAAAAATGAAGCTGAAATAAGGTAATTTGTTGCTCAGTTACATTTAAATCATACTGGGTTAAATGGAAATTACTGTCTAATACTGTAGATTTATTTGAAATTGCAAACTTAAAATTTGAAAACCACTCTGTTTTCATTTGAAAAAATTATGTTAAAACAAAGAAGCAGAAATGCTTTTTCTAAGAATCAATTATTGTTCAACAGGCTAAGAATTTCAAATATTAACATTAATGATTTATGTGGAAAATGCATAAATCAAAACTATTTTTTTAACTCTTATCCCAGACAGCTGATGATGTTCTATCCTGGTTGTCATGCAGACACTTTTGTTCTAAACTGAAGGCTGATTGTAAATTTCCTTATTGTAAATGTCAGTGGGTTTTGTGCTTTATAGCCATTTCATTTTGTTTGGAAGGTTAAGCATTATACAGTTATGAGGAAGCACCAGATGGCATCATTAAGAAGAGTTCTCTGAATGTTTACCACTTGTGAGCATGTGTGAAATTAACAGTAAGGTGACCTATAATCACTTGGAAAGTATGATGTCAGTAATATAGAGCTGTCAACAGTCAACATTGCTTGCTGTAAACTGAAATATTCATGATGGCCTGCAGTTGTATATGTTGATTTCTTACTCAGTGTGAAAGCTATTTGGAAATGGAATAAATATTGTTCCTCAAATATTACTCCTATGTATTATCCCAAAAGCATTACTGGAAACCAGCCTCAATTTTTTATCATACGCCCTGATTGCTGTTCATTTGTGCTGTAATGAGTATGTAAGATACAGTATGACTACTAGAGGTAATAACAAGATTTAATTTCAAAAGTCAGTTCTGCTGGATAGAAAACTGTCTTTGTATTTTTAATGTTTGTATTGTCTTGTATGTGTGATCAGAATTTGAACTCTCAGTAGGGAATCATAGCTGTTACTGAATTTCATTGCTACTGAATTTCAATCCTTGTTGAAAGAATTGGAAAACCAGTATTTTATATAACTTATATATCTTATCCTGAGGTATAAAAATGGAACTTTGACAAATCAAATAGTGAGGTTTTAACAGATTAAATCCCAGCAAGTGTTTTTGGGTTCATTGCTGAAAATAGTGTATTTTCTGCAGTACAGCAGGTGTTATTTCCTGGGTTATTTTCAGGTCAGAGATTTTCCCAAAATATTTTAATCAACTAGAAATACCTAAAATCAAAAGGAAAAATAATCATGGCTCAGAGCATCTTAGCTATTATATATTTGAACTAACCTGTCCATACCAAAGACTTTGCTGTGTTGTGTACTGATCAGAGATTTTCTGTTGTGGGGTAGTATACCAGCCAAATAAATAAATAAATAAAAACTATATGTTTCAGATTTCTTAAAATTGAAAATGTGGCATTATTATGTTAAATGCTGCTTTTGATGTACTCTTGTAATAATTAAATCTGTGATGGACTATACAGTCTTTTACAGAATAGTATTATGGTATTAATTGTATTACTGAAAATACATTCAGTTTTTTGTTAAGTAGAAGAAGACAGTTTTAAATCAACTGGCATTTTCAATATTAATAGTCTTATATGTCATGAAAGACAAACCCTATAACAACTAGAACTAAAGCAGCAGGTACATAATTTAAGCAACTGCAGAATTCAAACTAGTTAAAATGGTTGCTGGTTATAGAATTTTTAAAATTTGTCTTCACAGTTCTGGCAATATGGTATTCAGATTTTCTTTTTTGCTTTTCTCACTATCTCTTTGCATTTCTTCATTAGGACTGGTCTTCAGCTTTCCGTGTTATGCTTTCCATAATCAGTAGCACTTTGATAGGCATTTTAAGAAACATGCATATTTTTCCTTCTGGTAAGTTGCTCGTCAGATTCAGTGTGGAGCAATATTTATAAAATATTAATGTAGAAAATATTTGCTCTTCCTCCTGGCCTTTCATTAGCCAAATTTTCAGTGTGTTTAGAAATCTTCAAGGAGTTTCAAACTATAGATTTATTCATTCATTAAGTTTGGGTCCTACCTTTCATTCAGAAACTTTCATTTACTGTCCTCTTACCTCCTTTTTCCCCCCATAACAATATTTTTTATGGTGAAGCTAGTCTGAAAGCTTCTAAGGAAGGACTAGAATCTGAATCTCTCCCCTTCTTATCCAATATCTTAACCATTGAACCAGCTTGGCTCCCAAAGTTTTTTGAAGGCTTCAGTTCTGCTACTCCATCAATCTTTCCTCAAGGAAGGAGAAAGTGGATATTCAGAGAAAATCTTACTGGACAAGAGTAGCAGAAGGGATTCAAGGAGCTTTTCCAAACAACTCCAGAACTTGGTTCCTAATAATATGTTTGCTGTATTCCACAGTTTTTTCCATCTCTCAGAGGAGGGAGCACTTGAAAGTCAAGATAAAAGTGAGGAGAATTGGGAAGGGTGCCTACTCTGAGCTGCTCAAATTGAACAAGGGTGTTCTTGTAATTAATTTTTGATATGGCAAATCAGCTATTCAATAAACCGATGATGATGATGGTAATTATTCCTGGTTTGAACATACTGGTATTCCCTGTCGAAAGTTGTAACTGTTGTCACTGAATATGTCTCATGAATATAGTCCTGTAGTTTTTATTGCAACTTAAATCTGTGTTATATTTTATCAGTTGTGGTGCATTTGGCCTGCTATTGGCCTAATTGTTTTGATGTTAAAAACAGTCGAGTAAAAGATGCTGAAGGAGGCAGAGACAATAGTGGGTAATAGGAAAGAAAAGGAGGGTGCACTGCATAAATCAGAGTAGAGGCAATTGGATAAGGAAAAAGAATACAGAATGTAGATGAGGAGATGTAGTAGAAGAAACTGACAGGGCAAATAAAGGAATGAAACAAATAGGAGCTAAGTCTTGTTTCAGAAAATTAGAACATCTCTAAAACTCAAAAAGAGCAGCAAAAGTACTTGGAATTAATAAGGGAAATTAATCTCATAGGAGTTAGGGTAAATGAGAGGAACAAAATCAAGAATGGGAACAGATAATAAAAATGCAGAGAATTCTCTAAAATAGTGAATCATCAAGTGAAGAGATGGTGGAGAAGAGATGATGGTACAAAGGAAAAAATCAATCAATGTATCTATCAAATAAGGTTATATAGAAATACAGTGCATGACAGTCCAGAAGGACCTGTGATATAGTTCCCATGGTTATACTGAAGCTTGCTTTTCAGCAGGACTAACCTCCTCCTGCCATCTTGAAGCCAGCTGGCCTGAAATAACAGATTTGGAAAGCATTGCTGCTGTATTCTATGCAGACTTCAATTTGTTGTATGAGCCAAAGCACTGGCACTTTCATGCTCCAAAACAACTGTGCACTTAGAAGTAGGTTGGAATAACCACTAAAAGTTATTCAGTATTCCAGTGAATGGCTGCCATTAGATTCCTCTTGCATGCTACAAAAGAAATAAGAGGTAATTTTGTTTGATTGCTTTTTGCACAATGTACTTGGCCCAGAAAAAAATTCACTGTCCCTGCTTCACACTGTTGCCCAAGTGTTACTTGAGAACACCTTCTAGACAGAACAGCAAGAACAGGGGAATTCCACACTCTGCAATTTTCAACTAGTACTGCATATGGTGAGCATAATTATGTTATATAACCCAACTCTAACACTTCTGTCGTATCTTATTCTAGATTTATAATTTGTTCCACTTCTACTGAGTCATAGCTTTAGGCCACACTCTACAATGCAAGCTCCTCTGAGATGAACAGTTGTATTTTTTTTTCTGCTTCTCTTAATTTCAGAGAGCTGTTTTCAGGAACAAACTCCCTTTCAAAAAAGGACTTTTTCTATTACCAATCTAAGTAGCTTTCTGGTTCTTATTTTGAAAAAGAAACCCAAATGTTAGTGAGGATTCCATAGATAAAAGAATGGATTGTTCAGTGTGCTCAAAGATGGGGGGAAAATTCATACATCAAATACTGGCAATACTGAGATAGGAAATATTTTTGCAGTACATCCATTGATTTTTTAAAGGATGTTAATTGTGTTCTGTGTTTTTAAAAATTAAATGGTTATTATTTATTTTTAATTCCATGGAAATAACTAGCCATATTTAAAATCAGCCTCTTTTGCATTTCACATCAGAAATGGCCCTTTGTCGACAGTTGATAGAAAAGAAACATAGAGGCACTCTGTCTTCCCAGATGGAAACAATGAGACAGGTGGCCACAGCAGGAATGACTCAATTCAGCATAAGGCCCAATTTCAGTAATCAAAGATAATAAATCTTCTCTTGCATGGTAGTTAATGAATATTATTTCATTCAATAATGGCAGAACATAAATAAGATGTCTAACTAGTTAATGATATCTGAGAATATGTTGAGGAGTAGGGATGTAATATTTTGGAAAGATAAAGCAGCATTATAGCTTGGTATCACTCCACTGTTTAATTTCTTGGGGCCTGCTGTATGCTGGTGAAGTATGGAAAACAGAATTTATGTAGTGTGAAATCTGTTGTTATGCAAGCCATTCTATCCTGACTATAAACAATTAGACTCTGCTCATATAATGTCCTTTCTCCTATGCCTTCCCAGGTAGGAAAACTTTTTAAACTCATGGCATGTAACTTCCCACCCTAGTCTTTCTTCTAGAATACTAATAAACTGAAAATCTTCAAGCAGATCACCCAGCAAGTTTTGTTGGCAGAAAGGGGATTTGAACTCATGGAGTCTGGATCTTAATTCATATTCCACCACTCTTTGCCACTATGCTGAATTTTGTAGAATAATTAGTGCAACCATTTTAGAGCTATTACTTAACTTAATCTAACCTTAACTGACACTGGCCACTGGATGTCATGATTGCACTGCAAAATTTATCAGAAGAGAACATAAATCTGGAAGTCGAAAAAATAAACAGATTTCTCATGTAAAATTTTTAGACACCAGTCTTGAATAATATATTATTTCTATTTTGATTCTTTATTGAAATAAATCATTAGTAGAAAAAGTGTATTCAAGTCAGCAGTTACATTTTATTGCCAGAATCAAATTAAAGATTCTGAGAGAAATATGTTCATGACTCTGGAAATATACATCATTTACAGTACTGTGCTATCTGCATCTTATATAACTGCTGCAAGGAAGAATCAGAGTAATACTGGTGTAATGTATGATGATGTTCTTGTAGTACTAATTTATATATGTCTACCACTTGTGTGATGCTACAGAACAGGCCTGATCATGCTTTCTAACAAATCATATTTTCAAAGGAGATATGATAATATTGAGGTTAATAGACAAATAAGAGTGAGATTTTCTGATATCTTAAGATGTATTGTTAAGAATAAGTAGAGTATTTAAATTGCATGCTAGAAGCCAATGTACAGTAAAAAAAAAACCCTTAAATTATTCTGGCTGCTGTTGCACTTTGTACCTGTTAAGATTTCCAAGCTTATGCTACTTCTACATTATTATTAGCAGTCCAAATCAATCTATTGCAAGGTTAGGGCCCTTTCATTGAAAGTTATGCACCATAACCTGCCACACTGCTGCAATTCAGGTTGGTAGATGGGCTGAGAGACTAAAAAAAGAAGTTTGGCCTAGGGCTGGCCTGATCTCATAAGCAGTCTAGGTAACTGCCTGGAGCATCAAAAAGTTGTGGGAGGGAGGGGCAGAGGAGGCAAGGGGGAGCTATTTCTAAAAGTGCCGGCCTTACCCAGGGTTCTGTATCAGACACTAGGCTCCTTTAAAAATTGTTCCCTTTGCCCCTCCCAAAATTGGAAAGCACGGCATGACTTGTGCTGGCTAAGGGTGAATCAAACCATGCCTGCCAAGGGCTCAAGGGGCCAAATCAGCCTCACCAAGATCTGGGCTAGTGTGTTTTAATTTGGCGAAGGTCAAGCTCAACATACCCAGAGCCAAATTGATCTCCATACAAGGGAATAATTTGCCCTTGAACTGGCCCTGGATTGATTCAAAGCCACCCAGCTGGCTTCTATTCCTAAGAGAAGGCTAGAATCTGGAACTCCCTGCTCCTAGGCAAGCACCTTAACTACTACACCACATAGGGTTGCCAGATTTTTCTCACATGACATCATAAAACTCAGAAATCTCCCTTGAACATTGGCTTTTTGCATGAGATTTCTGGATTGTTTCAAGTTCCCAGATTGACGACAAAGGTAAGTAGGTCTGGGGGACATCTGGCAGCCCTAATACCACACTGCCTCTCTAGGCTTCCATAAAATATGGGGTGTATGTTGTGCAAAGTTGCAATTTGCTTAGCCACTATTTAATGAAAGATCAAAAATATCTGAGCTTGCATGAAATAGCAAGCTATAAAGTATGGTTAAAGATCACAAGCTATATTTATACTCTGGATTTCTCTTCAGATCATATAAATCTTTTGCCATACATAGTGTCAAGCCAGATCACAGGCTTTATTCATACAATCTAGTAAGCCAAAACCAAACAAACCATTTTATGGCTTAATACAATAAGTGACACCCAGAGGTTTACAGTAATCTAATTTGGAAAAAGACCACAACATTATCCAGATCTGCTTTCCAGAAAATCGGAGAGTTGCTACTCTAGCCAGAACTATGTAAAGGCCATCCTGGTCATAACCACCATCCAGCATAAAGCCAAATAATGTAGTATTCTCAGATTTCCTGCCGGAATGGTGGGTGGGGCCGATAGGCGAGGCAGGGTAGTGGCGCAGCCCCGAGAGACTGGCTCACTGTGATGCCACCCCTACTGGCCACGGGAGCCAGCTCTCGGGCTGCGTTGTAACTTGGAGGAACTGGCCACACAAACCATGTGGCTGGTAGGGGCGGTAAGCCAGCCTCTTGGGGCTGTGTTGCGGCTCTGAGGAGCCAAGCACATCGCCGGGAGTTGTGCAACTCCTGGATGTTGAGCAACTTCCAGTTGGTTCCCGAGCACGTGTGAGCACGGGGTGTGGGCCAACATTCGCATCAGTGTTTGTTTATTTATTATTTTCACTTGTATACCGCTCAATCTCCCGCAGGACTCAGAGTGGTTCACAGACTACAAATACAGGGAACAATATATATTATAAGTTAAAAACAATAACAACAATAAATAATAAAAACAATAAAATCAACACCATAAAGATATCAAACACAATAAATATATAAACATAAAGTGTTGCCAGGGGTCACGATGCTAGTGTCTCAGATTGCAAATATTTTCTTTCAAATAAAATAAAAGCCATCCAAGGTACTGTAATTCCCCCGTAATTTGTGTAGTGTCTATTTATTATCCCAAATCCATGTTATGAATGTATCTCCATAATGGTTCAGAACATCCAATATCTCCTTATCATTAATTGGAAAGGAAAGAGAGAAGTCACTGTCGTTGATTTATTGATGAGAACCAGCACCAGATCTTCAGATTTCACTCAGCAGCTTAATATTGATAATAAATCTCACAGGAATAAGACAGAAATCCCATAGTCAGCAGCCAAAGAATCAGACAGCATTTATTCAGTACCATTTCTGATTCTGCTATTAGATGGAATGACAATAGTCAATTCCTAACAAATCAAATGTTCTGATTTTCAGACCTTTTTAGAGTAGATGTGGCTGCATGCTAACTAAGGAATAAACAGCCTGCAGGACTGCCTACAAATGTATTATAATTTTACTTAATATATGTTTAGGCATTAATGAAATTAGCTCTAAATATTTAGCATGGGCAATAGCAGGTGCTGTGGTTAGTACTACATAGCCAGTGTCTGAATGGAATGAGTAGATGGTCTGATTATAGGATCAATATGATCTGTGGACAGTTATAGTACTGTAGAAAAATGAAAAAAATATTAGAGTCCTGGCATGACTTTAGAGTTAGTTGCATTCTTGGTCTGTATTTTGTCTGGATTCCTGCAATAAAAATATTGGTTTGATAAAAACTGATGAAAAAATTGGGTTATTGCTGATCATATGCTCTTTTCTTCCTGAATTAAAAAAAGTTCAATATTTATATGTTGGCTGTATAACATGAAGAATTTTCAAGCTAAGTAAGTATGTACTACATCTGTTAATTGGCAGAATTACAGAAGCCAATTGTGGATGATAAAATATGAGAGGGCAGTTACCATGTAAAGGATTTGTATTATGTGTTTGACTAAAGTTAATATTGTGTGATCAGTATTACAGAGCATTATATTGTACTGTTGCTTTACAGGAAATTATTTCCACTTGTAATATTTTGGAGAAATGAGAGAAGTAATTATACAGAATCAATTGATAGACAATATATTAACTTCCGTTAGGAACCTTTATCTACACACCAATAACTGACTATGCACATAATCAGTGGTAGTGGAACAGATTTACTAAATTTCATAAAATGTATGTTTCAGTTTTTGATTTTTGATATGCTTACTATCAGGGCAGTAGAGATCGTAGTGCATTCATTATTCAAGACGGATTGCTTTGCTTCATGCATGTTCCATATGTATAGTATTGGCACCAAAAGATCATGCCTTTGATTCTAAGAACCAATCAGGAACTCCAGGTTTTTGGTTTTGTTGCTTATGCTCAAGTAAACAATGAGAAGCAGGAAAAAAATTGAATCATTCTAAATTGTTGGACATATTATAAAATGGATTGAATTCAGACAATATAAAAACATTACTGAAGTCCCACCATCTAAAAATTTGCCACCCTTGCATATTGCTTTAGGGTTACACATTATGCATTTATTGGTCCAAATATAAGCCGCACATTTTTAACAACTTTTGTGAGTCAAAAGTTATGGTGCAGCTTATATGCATTACCTTTACAAAGCCAGGCACTGACTGGGTTTGTAAAGGTATTGCAATCGGCCAGCAGGAGGGGGGGTGCCTCTACAGAGGCA
>JAJFZI011239957.1:216-10319 GCA_022379055.1 Anilios bituberculatus
ACCCTTCCTCCATTTCGCCCTTTCCTGTTGTTCCTGTATAGTTTATAATGAGCTGGCCCCAAATTTGAGATAAGAGTTTTAAATTTGGGCCTGTCTCCGCCTCTTCAGCAAAGCAATTAACTATGCAACACAGTACCCCAAGGGAACAAATTTCAACTGAGTCTCTACATTTACTACAAGTCATTGTGATAAGAAAAAGTGATGTGTGTGTGAACCAGCTCTAAGACCATATGCTTTGGGTTACCCTTATAACCATCCTGGCCAAACACAAATCAGAAATAAATTTTTAAAAGCTCTTCAAAACCAGAGGCACTGTTATTGTTACTTTACCTAAATATGCATACTTCCTAAAATTCCCATTTTAGTTAACAGGAAGGACAGATACTTTTAATAAACGGGAAGGACAAACTTTTAAGTACTAACACTTAAAACCAACTGAAACTGATAAAATTTAGTCCCATATTAAATGCGAATAGGACTGTAGCCTTAACCAAAATACAGCCCATCCCAATATGCATTCATAAAGAACAAGTACAACTCATTGATTTGTATTGGAACTATCTAGAGAATTCTAGAACTTTTTGTTCCCTCCTCAGGACCATGCCAAACTTCATCTTGGATCATGGCATTCTAACGGCATTCTCTGAATTGGAAGCACTGTTGCAGAAATGGCCTTCAGAAAGTCATGACCCAGGAGGAGCTTCAGCAAAGGTTACAGGGGGAGAAGATCTATGAATTTTGTACATCCTAGAATGCATATGCTTTGGCTCAATTCAGATAGAGTACTAATTCCCAGTTTTAAAAGTACTAGAACAGGTCACAGACATGACATTCAAGCTAATAAAAACAATGGATTCCTCTGAAATTGTCAGTCAAGGTATTTACCAAGAAATATTGAACTCCATGAATCAAATAGGTACTCCTATAATGCCAAAATATGGTAAAACAAAAGATGCAATTCAGCTTATTGATATGCATACAAGGTAACCGTGAAAGATGGTTTGGCTGATTTTGTGCACATTTTATATCTTCCAATTCTGGCAAGCAGGTAAGATTCTAACATTTCTGCTGCAGTCTGTAAAATCCAGTCCGTTTTTCTTAAGAGAGCTTCCTACTGACTTCAGTTTCATTATGATCAATGTGGCTATTTTAAATTTACATGCATTTAAAATGAACATGCTAATGAACAGAGATGACATTTTCCTAGAACGCAGTCATGTATCAGCTCTGTAAATAAGACCTTTGGTTACACACAGGCTAAAAAACAGAAACAGAATTAATATATTCACTTAGTTACTTTATAATCTCATAATTGTCTCTCTCTATTCACATTCCAATAATGCTTGTATAAGTTCAGGCAAAAATAAAAATATAACTATGGTACTGACATTTCGTCATCCCAAGATTGTATCCACTTAAGAAGGGCAAATTTCTCTAGAAGTCAACAAGAAACACCATTATCACACCTTTCACCATTTTTAAATACGTACCACTACGAATAGTACAAACCTATTTTCATAAAATAAACTGTATCACAATGGTCCTTCAGTTATTTCATTTAACAAATTTATATACCACCCCATAAGCAGAAGCTCTCTGGGTAGCTCATAATATATTAAAAATACAATAAAGCAGAATAAAAACACAGGATAAAACATAAAATTTGAACCTAATAAAAGTTAAAATGACTATCTCAATCTATCAATGGCATTCTGAAAGAACCATGTTTTACTAATTTCCAGTAGACCAAGAAGGTGGGGGCTGTCCTCCTTAAGGGGGCATGCTGTTCCAAAAGAGGGGAGCTGTCACAGAGAACATCTTCTCGCCATACCTCTTTGTAACAATGGACCCTTAGCAGACACTCTCAGGTAAGGAGAGCAGAAACTATCAGGAAGAGAATATCCAGTACCCATGCCATTTAGAGCTTTAAAGGTAACCACCAGCACTTTAAATTGTACTCAGAAAACTACTGATAACTAGCACAGCTTACTCAGAAGAGGTGTAACATGGCTGGCCACTAAGCATGCATGCTGCTGCATTCTGGACCAGAGTAGTCTTCAAGGTAATTCTTTTCCACATAGAAAGAATTGCAGTAATCTAATCTAGAAATAACAAGGGAATGAACAAGTCATTTTCAGTGAACCCTATCACAGGTAAGTTCACAACCAAACTACAAGCCAAAGCTGAGCAAAAGCCCTCCTGGCCACGGTCTCCATTTGCTCTTCAAACAGGTTAAAGGACCCTATTTTGTGAGCCTACAATCATTTTGTGAGGAAGTGTAATCACATCAAGAGCTAAATATGGTATCATACTGGAATCAGTCAGCCTCTGATTCAACTCATTAGGGTTGAATGTGAGTCTGTTTCTCTCCATCCAATTCCTACCAGCTTCCAGACACTAACTCAAGACTTCCCATTGGGCTGGGGTAGAGATGTACAACTGCATATTATCTGCTTACTCATACTTCATCCCAAACCAGTGGAAGATCTCTCCCAACAGTTTCATGTGGATGTTGAATAGGAGTAGAAAAAGGCACTCCATACTGGAGTCTGATTAGACCTCTCACCCTCCACAACCACCAATTGGAATTGTCCATTCAGATAGGAGCAGAACCACTGTGCCCCCAATTCCCAACCCTCATAGGCAGCCCAGATATTGTGATCAACAACATCAAAAGCCAATCAGAGATCCAGGAGGACGAGGTTGGTTACACCACCATCATCCAAATCTCACCAAAGGTCATCCATGACAGCAATCAATAGAGTTTCAGTTCTGTGCTCAGGCCTGAAATTGGACTGTCATGGGTCTTAATTGTAACTTCATCACTTTCTTAATAATTTCTCTAAAAAGAGAAGCTTGGAGATAAAGTGGTCGTTATTCAGTATTGTTGGATCCAGGCCTGGCCAAGTAAGCAGGCCAGTGATTGTATAAGGCCTCTGGCACTTCCCTATCCCTCAAAGAGGCATTGACTATAGCGTGGATCCAGCTTCTTGTCCCTTTCCCGGCTGTTTTTATCAGCATTTAGGGCAGGGATCCACTCTGCAAGTAGCAGAATTGAGACTACAAGGGGCTCTCTCCACTTCCTTGAGAGTTACAGACTTAGATATCATCACAAGGCATTACCCCCATTATCTCAAGACTGCCCATCTGGATTTCAAATCTGAAAAAAGTTAGCAATCTTTTCCACAAAAAAAGCAGCCAGATGATCACAACTTGCATTAAGTGGATCTTCTAGTCCATCCTTCCCCCATAAGGCCTGGGACACTTTAAACAGTGCAACTGACTGACATTTCGCAGAGACAATAAGAGCAAAGAAGTAGTTACATTTCATCATCCTTATCACCACAGAGTAGGCTCTAGCTTATGTCTGGTCACATTCACTTCTTGTTTTCTGCCTGCATCACTCTAGGTGTCTCTTCACCCATCTCATCTCCTGGAGCTCTTCGGTAAACCAAGTGGCTGCATGGGATTAGCAGGTGGAGGGAGGCCACTCAGAAGCAATCCTGTCAAGAGCCCTGGTCTCTTCCATATTCCAAAGGTCGACAAGGCACCCAATAGAATTGCCCTTCAGGTTGCTAGGAAATTCCCCAAGCACTGTCAAGAAATCTACTGGATCAATTAAGGAGGGGCTCTTAATGGGCCCTTCCTTCCTGTGGAGGTTGGTGGCTCATGTTAACCCCATATTTACACAAAAATGATCTGTCCGTGATAAGGGACTAACGGTGAAGTCACAATGCATCTGCTCTGAGGTAACGTCAGGTCTAAAGCGTGGCCCGCCACATGGGTTGGGCCTGTAATAAACTGGGACATGCCCATGGTTGTCATGGCAGTCATGAACTGAGCTGCTTCTGCTCCCAGGGAGGGAAGGCTAATTATCACCCAGCACTAAAAGTCTGGGCAAATCTACAACTGCCCTCGCAACGCAGGGAGCGATACTGCCATCTGTTGGGAGGACAGTACAGAAGCAGAACCCCCTGCTTGTCCCTCTGACCTAATTTCATTAGCACAGCTTCACACCTAGCTACTTGGAAAACAGAGCTTCTTGCACGGTTAGGGTCCCCTGGTGTGCCACTGCCATACTACCTCCCCAACCCCAGGGCCAGGACACAAAACATGAAACCTGACAAATTTCCATGAGGGGGACACCCCCTCCTCCAGCCAGGTCTCAGCAATACATGCCAGGTCTGTCCTCTCATCCACAACTAAATCATGGATGAGGCGGGAAAACTGTACTACTGGAAATTATGTTTAAGTCACTGAATATAAATCCATATGCAATGCAAAGATCAAATTTAAGGCATCTCTGACAGATGGTTATCCAACCCCTGCTTGAACATATTTAGTGAAAAGAAGCCCAGTAGCTCCTTAAAGCAGTGGTCTCCAAAACGAAGTTCATAAGACACTCAATTAGGGCTCATGGAACAAAGATTGATTTCCCCTTTTTTCATTTTTTGATAAGTTTTATAATATATATATTAATACAGTAGATGTACGTATGTGATTGTATATACATTATATATTGTATTTATAAAGTGTGCATAATTTATTTAATTGCATGTATGTATGTTTGTACACACACACACATATACATATATAATTTTTATTTTAAAAAGCCAATGGGGGGGCATGCTCAGAAATTTTATACTGATAAAATTATCAGTTTGCACTATCAAAAATGTTTGGAGACTGTCTAGATAATTGGTGTCACCATTTAACTGCTTCTCCCAGTAGGTGGTTTTCCTTAATATTCAGCAGAAATTTAACCTCCTGTAACTTAAACTGATTGTTCTATGTCCTTCACTTGTTGACAATGTAGAACTGGGTTTGACCATCTTCTGCTTAATCCCAATTACTATATTACTGAGGAAACATCTCCATATCTATATCTTTTCAGACAATCACAAAATCATATGAGTTGTAGAGAGACTTAGAGGCCATCTAGTCCACCAGTCTGCTCAATGCGGGACATCCAGAGCTAAAGCCTCCCAAAAATATAGCTTTGATATCTGTTTGAAGCTTTTCAGTTAAATTAGCAAACAAATCTTTTCTTTATCAAAGATACAATTATGAAGGGTGATAACTTATTCTTTCCTGCTCTTTTTCTTTCTTGCTCATTTGTTAGTGTGGGGAAATCCTTTTCGAGAATACATTCTGGTTGGATTTAGAGTCAATCATGAATCAAACCAAAGTATGGTTTAGTACAATGTCTGACTGTCAAAAAAACCAGGTATAATGAAACTGTGGCTTAGCATTATGTAAAAATAACCACTTAACTACAACAAACATGAAGTAGTTATGCTGTATATTCTACTGTGAGACTTCAGAATTATATATATATATTGGCTTCAGGCCACTTCCCGAGTCCTGCAAGTTAAAATTAGCCTTCCTCAATTCTGTGACTACTCAGGCAAGGGATGACAGGAACTGCAGACCAATACAGCTGGAGTGATCCAGGCTCCGTACAACTGATCTATATAAATCCATCTATCCAGCTTCTGTTTTCACTTAGTGGCTAACATGGTGCTTCTAACAGTGTTTTTCAAATCTGACCACTTTCAGATATGTGGACTTCAATTCACATAATTTCCCAGCCACCATGGTTGTTGCTGAGAATTCTGGGAGCTGGTCCACACCTCTGGAAGTGGCCAAGTTGGAGAAACATTGGCTAGGAAGCAAGATGAAAGCAGCACACCTGTTTCATCATTTCCACATACTACTCTTAGATGTGATTCCCATATATTCTTCTCTATATTACCCTAATCCAGTGTTTCCCAACCATTTTAATTACATGGTACCCAAACATGAAGTTTGCGCGANNNNTCCAGGTTTTACAACATCGCGCAAGACCAGAAATCTCACACAAAGCCATAAAACCTTGCAAAAACACATCCCTGCCTTCTTGCAGTGCCCCTGGGAAGTGTTCACAGTACCCCAGGGTACCGCAGAATCCTAATTGGGAATTGCCCTAATCCTTAGACAGTCAAATAATAGCAGAAGAAAAATGCCAAAGGCCGTCCTGTAAATTCACAGATACAGCCAGCTATTCTATTTATTCAGTTTATATACCGCCACTCTCCCAAATGACTTGGAGCAATTTACAATAAGTTACAATTTATAAAATGCAGCTTATAATACAATACAAAACAAATCAAGGAAAAAATATCAATACAATACAATAACTTCTTAAATAAAAGTACAAGATAGTAATACAAAAATAGTAATTATAATAACCCCAAAACAGAAAAGAAAAAAGAAAATGCCAGCAACCACCTCAGCGCCCTTTGGTCGATATATTCAGGCGCCGCCTAAGGCTGCCAGCTTTCAGATTCCAACTTCTACTCTAACAGAACAATTCTAAATTTAAGATCCACTGGGTGAAAGGGGCAGTGCTCTGGAAAGCTTAAAAACAGCGGTATACTCCCAAACAGCAGATGCTGGGAAAAGAAGCGTGTTCTCTAGGGTAGTAGCCTGGATTGCCCCAGCATCGTTATGATTACTGCACATTATTTTATATCATAAAATTGGAACTGACTATGTCACAACATAACCAGAATTGTTTAAATCAAAAAAGTAAATTAGTTATGAATTTACTGCCTTAATACAATCATTTCAGGTATGGAGAAACCTGTACTCAGCTCACCAGTATTTAGGGAGGACTATGAACAGATTAAAGAAATCTGAGATGACCAATCATCAGCTTTAATAAAGTGACCAAGTATTCAAATCTGGTTTTGAATAAAGAAAAAAGTAGGGAAATCCATATTTTGTGCAAACATTAGCAAATTCTAATATGAAGGATAGCTACATGTTTATAAGTAATCTTTGTGTTGGTTGGCAATCCTTTGGGATCTCAGGACTAGTGATGAGAGATATTTAAACAATCTAAATACATTCCAGCTTTGATCAACAAAAAGTTGCATAAACCGTAATCTTTTGGTTGTTCAGATATGAATCCTTGCACTAACCAGAACACAAGGCAGACTGAGATTCTGTTGGGACTGCATACAATTATCTTCAATCAAACTTTCCAGACTCTCGAAGGAACAAGGAATAATCTCAGGGTTCACGTTTTATATTCCTCCCTCGGATTTTTTGTTTAAAAACCATCAACCATATTATCTTCTCAGTTTTCAGGGACTGAGCCTGATTCATCATTGGTTTTTTTAAGTGCATTCGTCGTACTTAAAGTATCGCTTTGCTTTGTCGAATACGAAGCAGCAGACGCCATGGGCAAGGCAAGCATGGGTATACAGAGTTAGGGAGTGGCCAAGATGCAAATCTACAGCTTTCCAATTTCCCACCGAACGCAAGCAGGTACGGCAGCGTGTTATCAAGTGTCAGATCCACGCAGACGGTATTACGATGCTAGACCTCGCGCAGTTTTTGAGCTTTGCACACACACAGGCACGCACTATATTAAAATATCACACAGCCATTTGTGCTTTAAATCACGTCGTTCGAGGCATTTGCGTGCACACGATTTCAGTTTTAAGATACTTAACCGCCCGCCTTAAAAAGTACTCTATAATAGGGGCATCTTTTAAACAAACAAACAAAAACTATTACCCCCAGTGCTATGTTCTTTTCCTACTGGGATATGTTGCAGCATGAAGGAGGCGGCAGGGAGGCCTCGCCTACTCAGCCCTACATACCGAAAGTGAGTGAACTGCAAACTTAAAAAAAAAGTTGAGCTTCTAGCCTAATGCAAGAATGAAGTTGTTAAAACATTTCCTACCTGGTGTAACTCTGCAACAAGTGCATGCAAGGTCCAAGATCACTGGGCGCAATTTTTTCTCTTAATTTGCTTAACGCCGACAAGGCAATTGCATTTTTATTTTACTACAAATGCTGCTATTTACTGAAGGTCCTACTTTGCTTACATTACAGCTCATCCTGTAAATAAATATCGCTCCGCCAGGAAATATACGCGCCCCCTCCGTCTACTCCCTCCCCAAGCTTCGCGCAGTGTACCCTCCCCTTGGTGATAATATAGGCGAGGGATGAAATAACTAATTCCAAGCCCGCGCCGGAAAAAACAACAACAACACTCAAGGGAGTTAGACTTACCTTTACAAGAAATTCCATGCATGCTTCATTAAATAGGGCTCTGTCCCCTCCCCCCATCTCGGGTGCAAAATTCCAGTGTCAGTTCAGCAAAACGCTGTCAAAATTATTTTCGTGCAAAGTGGGGGGGAGCAGAAGCAAGAAGGGGAGGAGGCTATAGAGGAAAAAATTGGATCCCTCCGCCGAGATGGGTCTGGTCCTGAGTTTGCAAACCAGGAAGTAAGGTGTCAGCAGCAGTCTCTTCTTGTATTGGTAAAGCTTGTAACCCCCTCTCCGGGTGTTGTGTTTACCGGGACCTGCAGTTTTCTTTAGACTAGGGTACTTTTTAGGTAGATTCTCTTGGCAGTTATTTCCACCTCCACCTCCTGGGAGGGCAGAAGTGCGATTCGAATCGTTCGATATTCTTTCTAAAAACTATATATATACCACAGTAATTGACCCCTCTTACTAGGACTCGCCAACCTGGTCCGATTGCTAGACAAGAGAACGATCTCAGCCTAGTTCCGGGCTCGCAACGTTAAAAAAGAACTGCGTGGACGGCGCTTCCTCCTTTGGTAGATCGTAACTAGATTTCGAGGGGGATCTTAAGCCGTTTTGAATTCAAGCAGCTTGGGTTGCTTTTCTGTAAAAGCGCTAAAGCACTGGGAAGAGGGGATGTTTGAATAGTTCCTGATGGAGATAGTTATCCAGGACATGTTTACTCGAAAGTAAGTCCTCTCCATGCTGCACAGGGCGCAGTCTCGCATGAATTTGTATTTGACTGCAGCAAGAAAAGAAAAGAGCGAGCCTAGTTGTGTGCCCATAATGCACCACAAGCTGGGCTGGGAAATCTCTAGGCACCTGAAAGTAAGTCCCATTGATTGCAGCGAGACTTTGCTTGCTAGTAAACGTGATTAAAATGAAGCTGTAAAAAGGATGCTTTGGGAGTCTTAGCTTTTTTCTTTCACTCCCCCAAGTGGGAAAATATAAGGCTAAGGCGGGTATTCTACAATACAGCATTGCACGCTTTTCTCTTTCCTTCCACAGCGCCATGACTGCAAAACATGGTGAAGGGGGAGGATGATTCCTTCAAGGAGCGCCCCCAACCGGCCTCAACATGATGCTGCATTGATAGCTACTTACCCTCGTTCCTCCCTCCCATCTTTTCGAAAACGCAACGGAAGAAAAGTTGTATTAATTACAGTCCGGTTTCTTTTTTCTTTTTCTTTTGGTAGTCCGCTAAGTTATTGCAGGAAAAAGAAGCACATCTCTTGCCATATGTGGTGTGATCGGTGATGGAGTAAAAGAGGTTTCAGAGGTTGTGTACCTCTCCCGCTCCCCGCCCCTCCCGGCTATGCCTTAATTTCCCAGCAGAGCGTCAAGCGATATTTTAATCAGTGAAGACTCTATTTTTGCATGTTGGGCGGCTGTCAAAAGCACAGAAGCCATATTGAAGTCAAGATTTTTTGGACACTTTTCTTGTTCAGGCACCATGGGGAGGTTGGTATAATGGATGGTTTGAATACAATGTGGACGTCCCATTATTAAGGGCATCTTCAAATGCTACGTTGTACAACAATATTTGTAAACAAGCCTTGTCGTTACTTAATGTACTGCACTGTACTAGCCCACTAGGGGCTGGTAGAGGAGAAGGAAGGAGTGAACCACCAACCCTGTAAGTACAGTACTGTCCTTACAGTGTGGGACTTCTGTAATGAATTCTGAATTGCATCAGGCCCAGTGCCAGCCTCCTCATGGTCTCCAGTGTCATTCTTTGTGACTAGAGTCCTGGGCAAGTGCAGTGGGCTACCAAGAGAGAGAGGCCGGCCATAAGAAATTGGGGGACTGTCTGGAGTACTTTTTGCTGTAGCTGTACTTATACAAACTTAACTTGAGGGGATCTAAGAACAAGAAAAATCTTTTCCTGATTCCTCATCTCTTCAAGAACATGGAAAAGGCCTGGGTAAGCCCACAAAGGTAGCGTATTTAGGGTTTTTGTTTTTTTTTCATTTTCACTGTCCCATAGGACAGTGGTTTCAGGGAGAGGGAAATATGGCGGG
>JAJFZI011240031.1:0-10960 GCA_022379055.1 Anilios bituberculatus
TCCCATCTCTAGATAGGACTGATATAAAGAAATGCCACAGAATCAAAGTGAATAAATTATGTCTGGTGAATAAATCCAGCCACCTAACTTGAACAGATGCTCATAGCAGAAAAGCATAACTTTCCACCTATTAACTGGATGGATCTAATCTGAAGGAAACAATGAGCAATATTGGTTCATAGTTTCAGTGTGTTGTACAGTATCAGCCAATTATGCTTGAGTCAAGGTTAAACCATGGCTTAATACCACATGAGAATTCTACTGGCTGTCCCATTTCTAAAAAAAACTCAGCGTGCAGATACTGATTTTGTATCTTGAACTGTAGCGTCACAACCAGTGGCAACACCAGGGGTGCTACACTGAAAATGCACCCATGCGCTCATGAGCACCAACCAGAAGTCGCGCAACTTCTGGCTGGGAGCATCAAGTACCGGCAGAGGCTGGCTTGCTGCCTCTGACAGCCGCGTGGCCGGTGGGGTCGGCATTGCGCCAGTGCTACCCCACTTGCAAAATGGCCCCGAGGGACCAGTAGGCTGGCGGGGATGGCATAGCCAAGATGCACTAGCCAGCTTCTCAAGGCACTCGCCTCTTTGGAGTTCCGATGTGAGCCAAGCGCTTGGCTCGCATCAGAGGCGTACTGCTGCCACCCTGTCTCGCTTTGCCCCCACTCTCTGCCCCTAGAGTGAGTGTGACACCCCCTTTAGGGTGGCTCTGGGGGCACTCCACCCCCCCCACCCCCCATTCTCAACTCCTGTCTTGGAATCCGGGAACTGGGGATCTTTGACTACTCTCTCTGCTTGGCTATACACAGAAGTCATATGTAGAGTTTTTTCTCAACTGTCAGTGCTGAATAAAATCTAATGGGTCACAAGCAGGGTACAGCTTTCTCAGTGGTGGCACTTCATCTGTAGACTGGCTAATTTGGCACTCATTTTTTAGAAGGCAAGCAAAACCGTTCTTATTGCTCTAGGACTCGAAAATTTACTTTTGAATTTGAAATGGGTCTAATCTATACTGCTCCGTTTAGGATACAACAAGAATGGCATCAAGACAGAACAGCAAAGACTTCTGTATCCAGACTAAGAAAACAAACTCCAACATGGCTGGGAAGGAAAATCTGCAGCCCCAATGAGCAGCATAAGCCCCATGGGAAGCTCAGACCCTGCAAGGAAAATCCATGACTTTCTATACCAGAAGGGCCTCTGCTTGTATAGCTGTCTTCCTTTACACTCCTCTTCCTTTACTGCCTGGCTACAGTGCATCTATGGAAGCTGGCCTAGCCATTCTGGCTCAGGAGACTCAGTTTAGAACATTTCTCTAATGTGTACATTAAGGCCCTTCTGTACCGATAGAGGAGAGAGGCACATCACTAGGTGGACTGTGAGATTGGAGTGATGAAACCCACTCTTTCCCCATCTTCCAAAGGTTCAAAGTTTGACCCAGTTTTGGTGGGGCTAAGTGCATTCACACAACAAAAACTGCCTTGCCAGACTGAGTACAGGGCAAGGCTCCCAGATCTCGAAGAAGGGAATATTCTAGCAATTTCTAGTACTGCATGGTATTATAGTAGGATAAACATTGCCTACTTAAAGTTCTCCCCTAAAATGCTAAAAGGCACTACATTTGGCAAGATTAAAAAACAGTACATGAGCACTCTAACTGAAAAGAAAAATATGAGGTTAAACAGGTGGGTCACGTTTGCCAAAGTAATGGGGAATTTAGTCTCAAGTGTTCAAGTTATCTTTAATAAATCTCTGTTTTGGAGGGTTATTAAAAAAAGAGATCCAGCCAGCAAATAAGTCACTTTGACAACCTGAAAAATTCTGGAGAGCATGAAAAGGCGTCTTCCAAATTCCCAAGTAGATCTCCGTTATGGAGAAAGGTAAGTGAAGCACAGCCACAGACATCTCCCTCTGAGACATCTTCTACTTTCCACACCTTTAGATATAGAAGTTAAATGTTCTAGCCCTAAAATTCAGGGCTCTGAGCAGGACTAAATGTACAATGTACCTACTCAATAACTTGGTCCTTCTTCAAGGTAACGCAGGCTGAAAATGTAGAGTAGCCAAGATCCACAGCCATCCACTGCTTTTAGGTACAGAAGGGCCTCTCACTTCTCTCCCACATGGACATGTACTCGATGCCAGGCATTGTTAAGCACTCCCAAAATGTTCCAAATTGGCCACACGTGTTCAGGCTGTGCATTGTAACTGCTGTCAGTAGCCTTGCAAACAATGTTCAGCTCCTTGGTTCCAGCTGGCACACAAGCATCCAGTTGCCACAGCTTCCAAGCCCAAGCATGGCCCGGCAATTGCTCTTCACCAGTTAGTTCTGCCTCCTGCCAGTTGTTCCCGCCATCCAGTGAAACATCCACACGGATTACCCTTTGCCCCCCACCACTCCATGCATAGCCCTTCACCTGTAACTCCCCAGGGGAGACACAGGCCTCAGGAGATGGCTCAGTGATTGCTGACTGAATGGACATCTCTTGAATGGCAGGGGCCTTGGAAAAGTCCACGGTCTCCCAAGTTACAGAAGGAGAGAATCCTTTGTAGTCCTTCTGCTGCCAGTGACTCTTGCTTTCCTCTGGCCCCACTGTAATACTGGCCAGCCATTTAACGTTACGAGCCCCCACTACACCTGGCACAATAACTCTGAGTGGAAATCCATGATCCCGATGCAGCTCCTCACCATTCATCTCATAAGCCAGCAGGACATCTTTTTCAGAACTCATGGCTTTCCTAAATGGGATGGATGCTCCATACACAGTGCCAACATGATCCCTGTCCAGGCCCTCAAAGGAGACATGCCCCTCATCACTTGGTTGATATCCAACATACATCAGAACATCCCGAAGCAGGATACCACCCCAACGGGCATTGCTAATAGCCCCAGTGCTCCACCCAAGTCTCTTGGTGTTCTGGATGGCATTCATCTCTGCACGACGATTACCAGCACACTGTATGGTGGCTGTGACTTCATATTTTGGAAAGGTCCGTTTCAGGTCTTCCAGAGAGAAGGACCATATCTGTCCAGAGGGATCCTGAATACAAAGGCGATAGGTTTCAGGGTCCACAACAGGCACAGGAAGATGGTTGCGTTTAAAGAAGAGCTGGTTGGGAGTCAGAAAAGATTCTGACAGCAGCTCGGGTGGAGGCTCTGCATTGAAGGGCCTGAGGGTATTGATTTTGAGGGCAGGGTGTCGTGGAGGATCATTAGCATAAGGATCATCTGAGCTTGGCTGAGGAGGCTCTTCAGGGCTCAGTTCCCCCACCTTATATTCACGCAGGATCTCCTGCACATGCTCCTGCTTATGCATGGCATAGAGATCCCAGTAGGGTTCCAAAGCACCCCCTGCTGCCAGAAGGATTTTACTTTTGCCCCCAGGATGTAGTTGTAAGAATTCTGTGACATCAAAAACATCACTGCCATAAGTCACCCACACCCGATTAGTTTCACTGCGATGGCGAGCCACCTCTTCTCGGGTAAACAGAGGAAATTGTGGGGTAGATGTGGATACTGGAGGCTCAGCCTTGGCTGCCTGCAAGAAAACACAAGGAAAGGCCATCAGGAAAAGTGCAATATTACAGGGATGCACAATGAGAGTTACACCTGCCTTTTGTGTGATAGCTCAAGGGACACTACTCAAAAACTGGTGGTGTCAGGGCCCATTTGTGAAGGGGTGTCAGGACTTTTAAACCACAAAATAGGTGCCTTAAGTAACTCTCCCACAAAAACAAAGCAAAGGGACCCAAACATTTGCCCCCCTACATTTTCTTGCCACAAAAGGATGCTGGCAGGATATAACAACCTGAAACACACCTTGTTTACCCCTGCACTAATGGGACCATTCTGTCTTAACAGGCTCTATTTTCTTAATTAAGAATGCTACAAAGCAATTTAAAAGTCTGGATAGAATTTCAACGCTTGTCTCCTACAACAGCCTTAAATATTTATTTCATTCTTCCTTGGTAACATGACATCCCATCTCTGTCTTGCTTACCTGCCAAAGGTGATTTCCATATGATAAGATGGTGCATACACCTACACCTGTCCCTATGGTTCCCATAAGCCAGCGCCTCCTGCTGCCAGCAGTGTACCATGTACTGTGGGCACAGAAGGGGGTACTGTTCCAAAGGATGGGAGGGTACATCCTCCAAGCCAGGTTTCTCAAACTGCAAGAAAAGCAGCAAAATGCAGCACTTTAGCAGGCTACGCATATACCCAAAGCTATGTCTTCCTAAGTTGTAATGAAATTCAAGACAGATTGCAATGAAAGACAATGTATCCATTATCTTGGAGGGCTTTTAAAAAGAGAAGGGTGCAATAAAACTTATCTTTGTGGAAGATAAGCTGGTGTTACTTTTGGAAGCTATATATTAATGTGCCATGTACCTCTGAAAGCTAGGCACAAACAACACAGATCAGCTGTGATCAGCGATGCCTGCTTTGCACACTTCCTGGAATCATCTGGTTGCCACCCATGGAATCTGGTTACTGAGCCACATGGACTTTTGAGCTGGCGTTATTCCCAGGAGTACAGTTACTGTGCAACACACAAGTCAGATGTAGTTTGAAGATGATCCTTCTATTAAGTCCGTGAAGTTGACTAATTCCAAGACGTGGGCCCAACTTAGCTGAAGGTTTATACTACAATGAATGAATGTCTGTCTGTCTTGTCTTGAACCAAATCTTAATCTATGCAGGAAGACCTGTCATTCAGAATTCAAATCCCCACTCTGTCAATGCAACTCACTGAGGGACCTTGGACCAATCACTTTGCTCCAGACCTAATCTACCTCACAGGGTTGCTGTGGGAATATTACCATAAAGGATATGTGCATGCTCAGAGATGTTCAGAAAAAAAAGTGTGTTATAAATATGAAATATAACTATAAATTCTTCTACCAGGTGGCTTTATAATCTGAAGGTTTTCAACAAACTGTAATATAGATCCAAACATAACTATTTCCCTTCAGTTTCTCATGGAGAGCAATGATAGCTAAATGGTTTTCAACTGGTAGTTACTCTGTGGTGGGCCCTTTCTAATTCTAGAAAGCAAATATTCTTCAAGTAGTAGGATAAGATGAAGTGTTCCAGTGTCATTTTAACTTGCTCTGCTGTAACTGTATTCTTTAGGGTAAAGCAAGAAAACATATCCTACAGTCAAGGATAAAGGAATGGTTTCCTCTTTTCACAGAAAAAAGTGTGAGCAACCTATAGGACTGTTGGCCAAATCCAGAAAGCGCAAGTCTGTTCAGTTCCTGGTTTGCATTCTAATAGCAAACAGCCTGTATTTAACAAGTGCAGCAACTTCTGAAACTCTAAAATAAAGTCAAGGGGAAGGCAACTTTCTCGATGATTTTTAGAAACAGACAACTATTTCCCCTAAAGCAAAAAGCAAGCAAGAACTTGGCTTTTCATTCAGACCATTAACAACTGAGCCAATTGACAAGGAGGGAGGGAGGGAGGGAGGGAGATAGGGAGATAGACAGACAGATACCTACACACACACACGCTTTGTTTTTATACTGCATATAGTTTATATTTTTATATTTTGTCTGTTTTATGGAAGCCGCCCTGAGTCCCGCAAGGAGCAAGCGGGATATAAATAAAATGAAATGAAATAAATGAGAAAGATTTTCCAATTGTTTTTAAAAATCATTTGGCCCTTTAACATGAAGATGTCACCAGAGCAAGCAAACTGCCTTTTTCTTGGAGGCTCTTATTCTTCCATGCATCAACAAATAATATAAAACATTACACTACTGAAAACAGAGAGTGCTCTGAGGGCCACTGAAATGTGGCTGGCGATTGCATGAATCCTTGCCTAAAGGCTAAAACTGAATGGGTGTTCCTGGGGAAGAGAATATCCTCCAACAAGGTTCCACCACCCCTGGCAAAGTCATCAGCTGCTATCTTCAAAAAATAAATCCCCTAGCAATATATTCGTCAATTTTTTTAAAAAATGAAAATATCCTTGTTTATACTTGGCTCAGTTTTTGTAAGAAACTGAACTTCTAAATAGAGAATCCTGCAACTTGTAGCACAGATGTCTTATTTCCAATAAACTCAGCTGAGGATTAATAATTAACTACTTCTTCTTCTCAAGGTATGTACAGAAGGAGTAATAAAAAGGATTTCCTTAACAGTTTGCATCCTTAATCTGGAACCATAAAGGCAGAAATCATGATAAAAGGGAAAGGATGGTTAAGAGATAAGATTACAAGCATACACAACCAGGCAAGGAGCCAAGGCAAATTAGTCTGAAAAGACACTTTTTCGAAAAGTTTAGTAAAAACATCTGGCTTTTGTTTCATTAGGACAGAAGTTCCCAAACCTTCTCAGTTCATGGTGCCTCCGTTCCCAAATCCGTTACATATCTCACATTTCTTATATTAACAGAAAAGAGTCTTGCTGCACTCAAGAGTTTCACCATTCTAACTTTGTCAAAAGACTCTTAAAAAACTATGTTAACAATATTAATTATAATAATATTAAGAGTGGTAATAAGTTAGTGTTGCATCTTTCCGCCATTTCTGACATTCCATTTGCTAAAGGGCTCCAGATAGCAATTTTCAGTGTTCAGTGTACATTCTGAGAGGATGATGGATGGCAGGAGTTCTCAACTTGGATGACTGCTTCAGAGTTATAATTTTTTTTTACATTTGTATATTACCCAGAGTTCATTTGGACTGGGCAGCTAATAAATGTAACAAACAAACAAAAATTCCCTTCACTATAAACATGCCTTCAAAAGCAGTAACTCATATTTTCCATACCAGTATGTTGTCTGAAGAATAGAAAGGCCACTTCTGCTGGGTCTGGGCAGCAGCATCTTCCCCAAACCTATATGCAAAAGATGCAATCAGGGAAAATCTGAAGCAAAACTGTTGTCCCTCAGATGGCAGGAGACAAGTACAGAAGTTATTCAAAAAGGTTTGTAGGTCAATTTTCTTAGAAAACAATTTGTGACGCCAACTGCAAATATGTCCACTAGACAGCTATGAATTTGATTAGTTGTTAAATTTTGAGGCTACAGGATGCCATGTAAGAATGGCTTACAATTATAATAAAGATATGACAACAATCCTACAGAAAAACATAATACCTTCAAGAATGATAAAACCAGTCAATCTCTCTTCCTCCAGACAAGGTATTCTAATCTGTGCCCCCAAAGGGTGGGGGGGGGGAAACCAGGTATTTAAAGCTCTCTTTAAAAATGGCAAAGTGGGGGCCATACACAGATAGGAGGGGTCACTTCTCAAACTAACCTGCTGAAACATGGAATGTTTGCTTTTGAGGCCCTGCCAGATGACACTCCTTAATAGATATATTGCTACTTCCTTAATTCATTGACATATTGCTTACTCAAAAATGTAACACCTAAGTTAGCTGCAATTCATGAGCAATTACGATTAATTACAAAATGCTTCTTCTGGACAGAGCTTTATGACGCACCCCTCATATGGACACACACAGACATCCTAATCTAACACAATTAGAATTTTCTTGAATATAAACAGCAATTAAGGTCAGAAAAATATGGGCCAATATTACTCACTTTAATTGCCATTTGGGAGGAAGGGATTTGAAATACATAGGGAGATGGTGGTTAATATTTCCAGTACAATCCCTTCTGAATCAAGTTCCTCCCTTCTCCTCTGAGTATTAACCCTGGAGGAGAAAACCCTCCCTTAATTTTCACAACTCCAGGAAACAAATCTGGAGTTCCACATCTAGCACCTCCCTTGCTTTCTCATACACTAGTCCCGGGAGAATGGCGGTTTATAAATAAATAAATAAATACTGGCAAGTGATAAGAGAGCGTTATGCAAATTGCAAATAAAGACTTTGTGCAGCTTACAGCAACTCTCTTGCAGCTTTCACAGCTTCTCTGGAGATTGGGATAGTGTTTTGTGGGGAAGAGGAAGAGATGCTTATGAGGCAAACCAGTTGCCTTACATTTGTAGCTTAAGTTATCTTGCCCTTTAAAAAGTCCTGGAATCCCAAATACAATAGCCATGGGCCTAGCCTCTTTTGAAAGGCAGTCCTAAACAGCACAACTGCCAAACACAAAGCCATCACAACTGGTAGCAAAGATTTTGCTATTTCTTTATCTCCTGGCTGGAATCTAGAAATTGCCTGTGTTTTTTTTTTTTAAACACATCTCTAGTAGCTCTTCTGGATATGCCATACAAATCATCTCTTTGCCCAAGGAAGTTGTGCATTTCTAGTTTTATCCATAATACTGTAGGTATTATTTCGATTAGATTCTTTCCCCAAGACCAAAACATTACTGTCAACAGTTTTCCCATGTTTATTAAGAAGGTTCAAAAGAAAAATAATATGAACACATGCCAACAAAGGCACAGATAAAAATATGATGGTGCAACAAAATCCTTTCCCTATACTGTGCTAACCATTATGGGCATGTATGTTAAACTATTATAGATGTCTATTTTTCTACCCATAATACTCAAAAGTTGTAAAACAAAAAATGGCTACATAGTCATATGTGCTAAATTTAACTGAACTTTCCTACATCTTCCCAGTCTTCCCCAAAATACACCACGTTCAATCAGGTGTATTTCTAAATCTGTTTAGACTAGAATTTTATCATCTTCAATTATGCTGGCTGGCGATAATATCACTTTTGATATAGTGGTTAAGGTATTGGACCATAACCAGAGAAAACCCAGGATATGAATGAACTGGGGCGAGTTTCTTTTTCTCTCATTGGATCCACGCTGATGGCAAAAAATATTAAGAGGCAATATTACCTACCACTACCTTGACAAATGAAGGGGGGGGGGATACTACACACAGAGTTGCGCTGGCTACGTCAATGGATGTTGTAGCCAATACAACGAGGTTGGGGAAACTGCCCTGTAAGGTGGGACTTGCAGCCAACAGATTCCGGAGGGGAACTACGGAAGACCGAAATCGATACACCGGAGGTCTTCTAATTAAAGAAAGGTGAGGGCCTTTTGTACCAAAAACCGCTTTGAGAACTTTGTTCCAAGGGCCAACCAACAGGATGAAGCCAGGAGCTTGTAATCGTGGTAGCCGTCCTGCTGCAGTTCGAGAAGTCGCGCTTGTTCGGGGGCGGCTTCCAGACAGAGTGGACCCAAAATCACATTCACGTACCAAATACACGTCACTCGGCCTTGCGACTTCACGGAAGCGCGTTCGAAAACAAACTTGACCCAAAGCCCCACGCCGAAAAACCACAGCGTTCCGTCCCGAAATGCATCTGTCTAAACGCTGGTGGCGTTCCGAGCTCGATCCTTCCCAGTCCTTACTGGAGGAGCGCCCGCTTGCTCTCTTCCTTCCAGGCCGGGAGCCCAACACCACCTTGATGCCAGTGCTCTCTTCTCGTCATTGAGCGAAGCCTGCCTTTAGCCTGAAGAAAGAGCCGTCTCGGTGACGCCGCGCTTTGGAGAGATGGGAAGGTCCGGCTCCTGCTGCAAAAGATAAGTTGCGAAGGACCCCAAGAGCTTGCTTCCGCCAGAAGGTCAAAGACGGGCGGACGCAAATCCCCTCAGTAGGTGCGTGGCGTTAGTAGAGTACCTCTACTTGAACTAGACTCCGTCGCAGGCTTACTCGCCGGCGTACGCCTTTAAGATGCTCAGAGTACTGCGTGGAGTTCCTGATGCGCAGGTGCCGTCAGACTGGCCCCGCCCTCTCCCGCACTGCTTAAATTGTTATGTGGGTTCGCGTAAGGGGGTGAGTCAGCTTTTTGCAGTCTGCTTCTGTACTCGGGTGCTGCGTTAAAATCCCATCGCCATCAGGGCAATTCAACGGAGTGGGCAAGACGGTAGTGTTTAGTGATACCTGCTGTATTTACGAATAAAGAGAGCTGCTGATGACAGTTGATATATTACGAAAAGACGATAGCATGCAACTTCCACTGATTTTATAATTAAGGATTCACATACATACATCCAGAGGCGGGACGGGGCTCCGGGTTCCCAGCTGGTGGGGTGCTAAATGCTGCACAAAGACTTTTCCACTGCTTTCTGGGGGGGCTGTGGAGACTCAAAAAGGCTTGGGGCCCCTCCAGGCCTCTGCATACATTCAACGTAGATAAGTGTATACTCCCAGCAGAATCACCTTAATAGTGATTGGTTTAGTAGTGCTGTTCCCATAAGACAGGGGACAACTCAATATTGCCATATACCAGGAAAAGAATTTTCCTTAGTCTGTACCACCTTTTCCTCAGTCTGTACAATCTCCAACAGCCACTGAGTTGGAGACCTTTACTACATGGGACCACCAACAATACTAGTTTACTTAGTTGTATCTGGCTAAATTAAGTAGAGGCAACCTTGCAGTCCAAAAGAACTCTTCATTGTTTCATTAATCACTCTTACAAGCAATATATCCCACCATGCTGAGAGGATACTGTATGGTAGTTCTCTTTCTCAACTTTCTCCAGCTCAAGGAATTCATCTTGAATCTTTTACAACAAATTAAAAGTGTATAATAAGTGAATCAAAAGGAGATTAAGAGTGCCTACACTGGATTATGATTCATTAAAAGGAGCCAGCTTCCCCATTTATGAAACTGCTGATAGAAAAAAGGATGTGATGTAATTAAAACTGTGGCAAAAAAATTCTGCTTAGATCAGTGGTTCTCAACCTTCCTAATGCCACAACCCTTTAATACAGTTTCCATGTTGGTGCCCCAACCATAAACGTTTCCTGATTTACCATTCTCTGTTGTTGTTTTTATATACCTGTTACTATCACAAGCAATCAGAATGCCATCTACTGCAGCTATTAGATTTTACTCTTATTTACAGACTGTGTGTGTGTGGCAAGAAAAAATGCTGCTCTATGGGAAGTCACAGGCGGCTACAAATTGGAAATGACATCATCTGGACTTTTCATAAAATTCCACTTTTGAAGCAGCTGCAATTCCATTTTTAATTCTGGAAAGGCATACATTTGTGGGG
>JAJFZI011240059.1:0-13324 GCA_022379055.1 Anilios bituberculatus
CAGTTGAAATGATTCTCTCCTCTATCCTCATTCTGAACAATTCAAACGCTGAGTCCAAAAATACTGGCCATTGAAATATTTTTTCCGAGTCTTGTGTCATCAAAACATTGGCCTCTTCCATCAGAAATGAACATATATATAAACTCATTTAGACCTGGGTTTGAGACTCCCAGAGTAACTCTAATACGGATTTCTTTTTTAAAAAAAATCTTCCCTTTGTATATTCCCCCAAAGACAAAGAATTAAAAGGTTAAATAATGTCAGTATAATTAAGTAAGGTTAAGTCATTACTGTTTTGCTCCACTGGGATTTTACTTGCCTTTCCATCTGCTCTGATTCTGATGTGGGAACTGCACTGACTTATTGTGATCATGTTTTAAAACG
Organism: Anilios bituberculatus; assembly: GCA_022379055.1. Lineage (NCBI taxonomy): Eukaryota > Metazoa > Chordata > Lepidosauria > Squamata > Typhlopidae > Anilios > Anilios bituberculatus. The sequence continues at coordinate 385 of JAJFZI011240059.1, forward strand.
TTACAAAATTCGATTTGACTAGGGTTTTTTTCCCCTTCACCTTTTAAATAAAGGGTGTATTCCATTCTATCTTAATGCTTTCTTCTTTTTTCCTTCCTTCCTTCTGCCAAAGGGTGCCTACTAGTTTATATCTGTTTAAATCTGATTGACGGTCAAACAGTGGGATGCTGCCTCCACCGAGATAGTAAGGGAAGCAGGTGAGCTATGAGGAAAGACTGAGATCTAAAGAGAGTTTCCTAATGGGGTATTTGGGTTCTTTCAAGTATTGCAGACATACTCATTAAACATAAGGAGCTCAGGGAGTGGAAAGATGGTAGTATAAGGAAGTGAAACTAGAAACATTGATTATCCAGACAGTTCTCAACAGCTCTCATTCCAGGAGCTCTCATGAATGGCTGTATAAAAGGAAATAATGGGGATGGTAGTGAAGGAAAAGAGGAAAGTAGAATGGGATGCACTTAAAAAGAACATATATTAAGAAACAGCCTCCCCCACCCAATGAAAAGGATGTAGAGATCTGAGTAACCAACTAAAAGTGGTTTTTCAGAATTGTTTGGTAGGAAGCTATTCCAGGAGAGAGAATTTCTGTTTAAATGCATCTGAGAAATGAGGGGCAGAGCTGGGGAGACAAAGCATTCAATTTTTATCTCCATATTGGTTGTAGCACCAATTTTAACTGTTTCTACCCGATCCATCTCAGTTGCTGCCGATGTTACAGCCATTTGACTAAAGACTGTGTCACTGCAGGTTCAAAATGTTTGTATTAGTCACTGAAACATCTGTCTAAATATTTATGGAGAGACATTGGAAATCATAAATTTAAAAGTTAAATCAGTGGGACAGACAAGAAACATTATTTACAGCAGCAGCATGTATTCCGATTCTTGCACTGATGGCCCACCTTTTCTATCAGAGCACAAGACAGTGTCTCACCTCGTTTTATCTCCGGAAGAACTCCATGAGGTCGCCTGGACTAAAGGATGGCATGAGTCCAAAGGGCACCCACTGAATTTCATGGTGAATCATGGGCTTGATTCTGGGTCTTTTTGATTTAAGTCCAGCACTTTAAACAACCTGTATCTTTCACTAAGTTACTTAATTCCATTTTCTTCCCCATTGAAATATCTACTCTTCCCATTTGACAGCCAAAATTCTATGGCAGTTGAGCATCCCTGGCCTTTCAGGGCCCTTTTAGCAAGTTTCTTTTCACTTCCTTCTCATGTTTAAGGGGTGCTGCTCTGGTTATGACTCTTGAACCTTGGAAACAAAGGTTGGTTCCAATGTTGGTGGTGTCTTGTGCAATCTGCTATAGGAAGTTTTTCTAGAGTGAGATAACACTGGCCATCTCTTATTTTCTCAGAGTGAAGTACAAACTGAAGCTGGAATACAAGATGAGGAGCAGGGGCATCAAGGGGGGGGTGGAATGCCCCCAGGGCTGCCCCAAAGGGGGTGTCACTCATCCCCCAGGGGTGGTGAGGAGGGGCCAGGCAGGGTGGCCTTGCAGCTGGGAGTGGTGGGTGGGGCGGGTAAGGGGAGGCATCTGGGTAGTTCTTGAGATCATGAAGACACCGGCTGGGTGTCTTGCTGCCCCTATGAGACGCGTGAGCATGTGCTGGCCAGCAGGATGCTCACGTGGCTCATTGGAGCCGCGAGGAGGCCGACAAGCTGTCCCTGTGAGACATGTGGACACTCTGATGGCTGGCAGGATGCTCTTGCGGCTCCAATGAGCTGAGCCACGATTGCAAGATGCGTGGGCACCTTCTGTTTGAGACCATGCACAACTTCTGGTTGGTGGCATGCGTGTGTATTGCACATGCACATGGGGCACCTAATTGGCATCAGTGCCCTGGGTGTTGCCCAGGGTCATGATGCTAATAAGAAGGAGAATTACTAATTGTTCTCACAGGCTTGCTATATTTCTGGTCTTGCGGAAGGGTAGAAGTCTGGCCACCATTATTGCAAAGCCTAATCAAAGTGGGATACTTTTGTTCTTGGCAAGGACTATTTCTAATTAAAGTTATTTGTCTGTTCACTTAACATTCAGTCAAAAACTGAAGCTGTGGGATGAACCAAAAGAAGGGCTCTGACCATAGGAAAAGAGAAGCAGAGAGAAACATCAGGTTTACGATTTGACAGGTTTACAGTGTTGAGCTGCATCAGTGAAGAAGCTTTGCTTCTTATCTGTGCAGAATCATCAAATACAGTGAGTCTGATGAAGCAGAAGACAGCATTAAAATTGAGAAAATAAATGCTGTATTAGAATAGCAGTGATACGTAATAGCAATGATATGAACAAAGTAAAAGCCAGCACTTGCAAGGTGTAGAAATAGCCAGGGTGACACTGAATTCCATTCCTCTTGATTTGCGTAAAGGGCAAACCAACTTAGGGCCATATCCAGAGCTAGGATCCTGCTGTGTCTCATTAATATGGGCATATTGGCTGTATTTGATTACAAAGAATTGAGTCCATCTTCCACCCTTCACTTTTGTACAGAAGAGCTGTAGAATCTACTCTAAAGTTTGGTTTAACTCAAAGTACTTTGAGTCTCTTTCTTATCAAAATAAATATTTTACAAGAGTGAAGATTAAGCGTGCACTAATTTCTCCCATGAAAATAGCAGGACTTTTGAAAGAACATGATTTTGGGCTGAATTCTTTGTTACATTAGGAATAATTGCTCTTGATATAACAGTGTTTTAATAGGGAAGATATTTTCACATATCCCCAAGTATCAAAACAGATAATATATAGAATATGTTAATATTTCTATTCTTCAAATGTTCTTCAAATTAGCTGGAGAAACTCTGAAAACATTAAGCTTTCTGCTTCAGTGAAATAAAAAACTTTAAATATATCTTAAATTATCCTGCTAAAAGAAGTCTGCGGGGCAGCAAATTGTTATAATTTGATAGCAATTTAACTTTAACTGTGTGCTAGCATGTTGTTTACTTCACGATTCTTTAAAATAAATCTGAACATGATGAAACCAGTTAAACAGATGCCATATATATGTTTGAGTATGGAGAATGAAGGGCCTTAAAATGTGATGATATAAGGCCCCAAATCACAATGAATAATGACTAGCTCTGATGAAAATGATTAAAAATCTGTCTGCCAAAATTAGAGCCTTTGAGGAACATAGCTTTTAAATCCTTTTTGTATAACGTAAAACATTCTCCTTTTGCAAATATTAGTGATCAAATGAGAATGCCAGTTTTCAAGACTGAGTGAAATAATTTCCTGTGCAAAATGATATATTTGACATCAAATATGTTCAAGAAGGTTGGGATTAACCATTCAAAAATGAAAGAGGAAGGCAAAGTCGTTTGAGTTAAGGATAAGGAATCTATCTAATTAAAATAGGTATTAAAGATCTCCAACTTGAGCTTGCTATCATGTTTTTGAAAGACTATTCCAGTATCAGTTGTAAAGCAGAAGGAGAGATCCTGTAAACTGGAATGAGGATTAAGAAGGCAGTCAGAGAGTTGCTTGTTAGTCCTGACTATTTTATTACCTCATTCTGTTAAGCGCAGTCCTTAACTTTGGATGAAGAAATCCAAACAATGTTTAGATAATAGTTTATTTTCGTGGGCAAGGAAGTGTTTAGATGTTGATGTGTTCTGCCTGACAGTTTAGAATGATGGAATAATTCAATTACAGAAGAGGGACCTCAGCTTCCTAATTTAAAGGATATTAAAACAAAATTCCTAGATAAAAAGTGTTCTAAATCTCTATCTGACTTATAAGATTTTTTATTTAAATAAGTGTATAAGAAGATGCATTTCATATGTAGAATAGGGTCAAAATATCCCAACTGGAACATATGTTAGAAAGAATGGTGTAAGAAATAAAAATAAGGCACATTATGACTGTAAATACAAAGTAGAAAATTAACCTCTGTAGTTGGAGGCCGTAACATCTTTGCACAATTATTTTCCACTGCAGTGTTGTTAGGTTTTGAGGGGGACAGAAATGTACTTCTTTGATAAAGATCATTCACACACATTCCACCACTTCTAAGTGTTATAGTCAAAGTGCAGTCAATAACATTGCTAGTAAATCCAATGTAATAAAAGTGGAGGTGACCTAAAAGGACATAAGTTAATTAGAAATTTCTACGTTTCAGGCCGTCTGGTTATAACAAAAATGGAGCTGCAGATGGTGCTGCTGAGCTGGAAAAGTTCTGAATTCTCCATTAAGATCTAACTGAAGAATAAGCGGGGACCCTGGAAAAGGAGCGCATTTATTCAGCTGCAAAGGTGCAAAGCTCACACAAATGGAAAGGCAGAGGCAGCAGTAGCTCCGCTCAGATATTTCTTTCCCCTCCTCCCTCTCTTTAAGTGTAATTTTAGACTGAGATTCAGCTTAAATTCAAGGGGAAAACACTTTGTGAGGCTGAAAGCTGTATCGCTGCAACAGCCAAGGTTATGGGCTATCAAACGCAATTACATTAAAATAGATTATACTGTGCAAATTGAGCCATTTAGAAGGTGAAAACCAAAGAAACAGCTCTGATCCCCCTCCCTGTTTTTTTCCTCCTAAATTGCAGTTTTAGTTCCTTGCAATTCCGAGGTACAAAAGTAGGTGAGACTGCTTTTGTATCTGAAAGTGCTTCATTTCTGAAGGTAATTCTAAATGAGTGCAATCTAGGTTAAAAGCCGGACAACTGGATAATTAGAGCTTTCTTGCTGCGAAAGAACAATCAGCTGTGCCCTGGTATCTCATCTCGGCTCTCACACCGACTAGTTTGAATCTTCCTCCTCTGAGTGGAGACTATTGGAGACGGTGCATCCGCGCCCAGACTTCCTGTGAACCCTGAAATGATGGTGCTGGACAAGGAGGACGGTAGGTGAGCTGAGATTCCTTGAGCCTTGCTCAGAGTCTTCGCATTGATGTCGTGCATGCAATAACGGATCCGGACGGGCGCAGCGCTTCCTTGTATTTGTTTTGTGCCTCGGTAGGATGTCACAGCAGGCTCCCTCGTCGGCACTTGGGGTGGGCAGGACGGGAGGAGGGCAAAGCAGACCAGCCCAGCTGTTTTACTTTAGATTCTAGTGGTGGGCTGGAGAAGGCAAGTTCAAAAGTGCTGGATTTTCAAACAAACAAATAAATAAAAACCCCTAGAGACGGATTTCCTTATTAACAGCATTGTTACCCCCCCCCCCCAAAGCCTGCTATTGCTGCTGGTGGTGCTAGTATTAAAACAAATAGTTTTTTCCTCTCCCCGTTGCTACGGAAGGGAAAATTTTCTCCCCACTAATCTTTTGCTCTCTTCTTTTGTAGTTATAAATACTGGGACAGTGGTTATACCTCTTAAACGGCTCTTGACAATAAATACCTGTTGGTCTAATTATTGGGGGTAGAAAGAGCTCCCTCTCCAATTCCAGGGAGTGATATTTCAGAAATTTGGGATGTTTCTGCTATTTAAAAATAAAAACCTGATGGCTTGGAGAGAATGAGCACACAGAGTTAATATACAGTGAAAGGTTCAAGACTGTGACATATCTTTGGACAGGCTTTGGTTGATGAGTTCTGAGAAGAAGTCAATAAGTGATAGACCAAGTTTTTCATGCCATTTCTTCTTCAGCTAGACCTGGGGGAAAGTGGATCACTTATCAAGTTTCTGGCTAAAATTCAAAATGTGTGCTTTGAATGCAAAAGGTCATCTGGTGAGTCAAAGGCATCAAAGGAGCTCAAAAGCCCCCTTCTCTTTTATTCTTTTCTCGTTCTATCTCAAAATGACACAGGGCTGTATTGTATGTTGCAGGTCAAATGCTTGTTCCATATACAGTGGTACCATTTAACCTTCTTCTCTCTTGCGTCTCCTATAGCACAGATGGTCTGCATTTATGCATAATAGTTTATGTATAAGCTAAAATTACCTCCTTTAGTTAAGTTTTGATCCATAAGTGGGAAGGATGGACCAAAAGAAAGCACAGGAAATTCTGAGATTTTCAGGATGAAAATCAGCACCATGGATCCCCCCCCCAGCTTTCTCAAGGTATAGAAAAAGTGTCCAACATAGAACTTTTTGTGTGGAAACTGTGTTTTTAAGGCAATGCTGAATATTAAATGATAGCGTACTTAACGATAATTGTATAAATTTGCTACTTCATGTCACTGATTAGCTCAAAGAAGTGAAGATTGGATGGGGCATACCTAGAATAGCACCCACACATTGGGAATAAAATTGGATTTCTCTGATTTCTCCTTCGTTTGTTTAAAGGGTTAGATAAACTTTTAGAGTTTTCAGAAATTTTTTACTTCCATATGCAGATGCAAATTCTTCCATGTAATTCACCCTGAAAATGTTTGTTATTGGGTGGATTAAAAATATAATAAACTTCCATATGAGATATAATTTACTGTACATTGTCACAATATCCTATTGCCTGCAAAGAACTAAAACAAAATGTTGCAGCTAGTTTTTAATGTCTAATGCATGTACATGATGTTTTGATGATGTCACTATACCATTTTAACTGCATTTTACAATTTTTCAAAATACATTGTCTTGAATAATGTTACTAAAGATCATGGCTTGAAGTTGAATTGACAATCATAGAGGTGAACAGAAGTTGTAATCTAGAATTATGAACATACACTGGATCTATATAATGTCCAAACATTTTGTCCTGTTTTGTTTAACCATCTGATCATACAGTGGAGGTAAAAAAATAGTCCAGACGCAATTATTCTAGTATTCTCATTTGAGTTAATGATAGATTATTAGTGTATTTATAAAAATGTTTACAAAATGTAATGGTGGGGATTGAGGGGGGGACGAAAAATGTTCTTTGGCACAGTTCAAGATAGAGGTAAGCAACTGTTTCTAAGAGACTTGCAAGTACTGCAGAAGAGTGAAATGGTCTACATTTTTATTTTAACTCATTTAATCAAAGAGATGCTGCAAGTATCTAAACTTCTACAAAAATGCTAGAAAGCCTTTTGATTAGGAATAGTATTGGATACATGGTTCCAAATGGTAAGTCACTTAACTGATATCAGAATTTTCAGTAGAATTTTAAGATTGCTGTCTCTATTGGCTAGTGAAAGTACACAGACTACATTTCTGAAATCAAAAATGAATTCATAAAATAATTGTAAAGTTGTGTCGTAGATGGGAAAAAGCCCTTCTATGATGCCCAATGTTATGTCCTAGCAGCTGGGAGTTCAATTCTCCAGTAAAATTGGGGGGGGGGGGAGGATATAAGTGATGAACACCTGATGGATTCCAATAAGAATAAAGATGGGGTTGAGGTATTTGTGAATTAGTTTTATTACCAATGCATTTGTACCTCTCGCTTTTAACATGTATCTTTTGTACCTGCTTTTTGGTATGACTTAATCAGCTAATCAGTAAAGAATTCAAGGTTGCTAAAGCAGTGTAGGATTGTGCTCTTTTGTCTAATATACTACATTGGGAAGAAAGTTTTCTTGAAGTCTTTCCATCTTCCTAGGAAGCAAGTTTAGGATCAATGCACAAACTAATTAAATGTAAATAATATATTTTTCTGATATAATCACATTAGTGTATAAGATATTCATTTAGTTATTTTGCTTTTGTTTGCTTATGCAGTAACTGGGGATCTAAAGCCAAATAGTTCTGAAAGCTCTCATCTTTCATGCAGACATGTTTAGAGAGAAAGGTGATTAAATATTTTGCAGAACTCTGGGAAATCGTTTTTAGCATATTACCTGCATTTGAAAGTTGTACTGAATCCTTATTTTGTAAAAGCTGGATTAACCTTATTGTACTTGTTATGACAAGGGAAAAGATCAAGTGAAGTGTGTAAGTGCATGAGACATCAAAGTCTAAATTTGTCTGGTTCAGAAAATGTTCATTCATTCATTAAAAAGGTAGTTGAATATGGAGTATTAACTATCATTTTGAGAGATGGTAACACTGGACTATTGAATGCGTAGCAATATTTAACTTTCCGTAGTCAAGAATCAGTTTTGGAAATTTGGAAGAACATCTGCTGCAGAAATATAACCATTAAATTAAAAGCCTTTGCAAATCATGCTTGATTACAACAAATCTTATATACAGTATTTCATTTTAAAATTCCAGTTTCAGAATCTTCTGTTGGAAGTCTTAAACCCTACTGGATGCTTCTGATTAATTTTATTTAGAAGTTTAAGGAAAAATTAACTATTTTATTTGGGCATACTATTAAAAGCCATCAGTTTGTTTCTTCAATAAGATTAACAATATACAGTATATGTTCTCAAAGGTTTACTTATTAATCCAGTGTAACTTATTCTCTGGTATGTACAGGCATAAATAGTATAAACAAAGCATTAAGATTTTGGACCTTTTGACCTTTTTTTTCTATGCAAATGAAAAACAAATGCAAACGATTGGGGTGGTGGGGAGGAATTTATTTTAAAAAGATTTTAAAAATTAGATAAAAAGGTGGTTTCAGGAACTGCAGCTTTTGGTAATGAAAACTGAACTAGAGCAAAAGAAGCATTGGCAACTTATATAACAGATACTGAAGAGAAGAAAGATCATTCCATTATAATGATTGGAAGAGTCAGAATATATTAAAGAGCTCCAGGCACCTAGTGTTGGGGGTAGATGTATGTAATAATATTGCAAGTTAAATTTTTGTTGGTAAATTGATCAAGAGGGGTAATCCACTTGATGGAAGATGCTATTACAGCCCACTTATAGGCATTTAAGAAAGCACTTATAGACAAAGAACAAGTGGTATAAAGAGCTAGCTACCTGGCATCACAGTGGTGATACATGATAGGATGAACAAGTATGCTTCTTTCCATATTTAAAAGAAAATGCATGTGCAGCATGGTTGGCATACAATGAAATGATTGAACAAATGATTATATATATATTATAATGTGCCTCTGGTCCTCCTATTATAAACCTTCTTGATTTGAAATAGACCTCTTCCTAGAAGATAATAGGTTAAAAATAATCTCTAATTCCCTGTGGCAAAATGTAAATTGAACAAGGAAGCTATTGCTGCTGAGGGATTGTATAATATGGCTATTTCAGACAAAGAAATCTACTTTGCTTGAAAGTTTATTAACCGTATGGATTACTGATGATAGCAGTAGGAAAAAAAGTAGTGAAGGTACATAGGAATAAATGGCTGGAAAATCTGGTAATAAATGGTGAAAAAGCACTTCATACTTATCCCTAGTATGGATAGTGGTAATAAAAGAATCATGACATTTGGAATACAGTACTGTATATAAGATTGGTGATAACTAACAATCACATTCTTAGTTAAAAGTAAACGTCTATGCAATCTGAAAGAATAAAGATGATGGCTATTCATTACCTGAACATATCTTGGATTTTTCTTTAGGATTACAAACAAGATTGAATTGGCGATTTTTGTCCTTGGATTTGTTTCCATCTAGGTGACCAGAAGGCATGTTTGTATAAACCAGAAAATTTATATTTGAAATTCATACCTCAAATATATGATTGGTATTCAATCAAATTGTACTTCTGCCAATCCATTTATCTGTCCCTCACCATCAATCCCCCTCCAAGAGGGGGAAAAAAAAATCCTTACAGCTGTGACAGCAAAGAGCTTCAGGTTTCCATTGTTTAATTCATTGTTTTATTCTCTGGCTTTGGATTCAAAAACCAGCTTCACCATATATTTGTGCAGTAATTTAAAACAAGTTAGTATAGTATATCTCAGCCAGCTCGTAGAATCAATGTGAGGACTAACTGTTTGATATACTACTAGGAATTTTGCTAGAAAGATGATAGAAAATTGGCTTCCCTTTGTTTTAAAGAAATAACTTTGAGACTGCAGTTAATTGTGGTTAGGTTGATTAGTGGGAATTCAAAGTACATTGCTTTTTCAGGATGACAAAACTATCAGTGTGGCAGTCCTTACTAATGCAATTCCTGTATCTGTTCTGGGGCGTAACATGATATATGAGAACTGAGGCTGGATTTTTTTCTTAAAATGTGTTGTTTTCAATGGCAGTTCTTTAATAATTTTCTGCCTGAACACCAATCACTTTGGTTGTGAGTTTGTGGGGAAAGGGTTCAGTGAAACCTGATGAAACTGTAGCAAAACTTGAAAGTAGACATTGGAAGGTTCCTTTTGCAATGGGGAAGAATCCCCAATTCAAAGGGATACTGACTTTATCTTTCTATAGGCTGGCATTCAATTTTCATGCTGCACTCACAAGACATGATAAAATATCAATCTCTGGCCTATAGAAGCTCTTACAAAACACTGGAATGACACAATCTTCAAAAAATGTTCCTTTTAAGAGCAGTACATTATTAATAAAGTAGTCCATTAGGTCTGGTGATAAAGGGTCAGAGAGCCAGAAATATCTATCTCTGAAATGGTTAAGGAATTTATCATGGTTGGAAGATTAATTGATTTCATTTGGGAAGCATTTTAGTTCTTCACATTTCAGGTGCAGGGGTAGATATGCTCTATAAATGTGATCACGACTGTCTTTTGTGTGTTTTATTTGTTTATCAAGTTGATACATTGCAAGATAAATAAACCAGAGACTTGGACAGCAGTGTCTTCACAATTTTGTGTCCCTGTTTTTCCTCTAAAGAGCCTTCCTAACTATCCTATCAAGTAACTTAGCTTAAAAAGAAAAGACTTTCTCAAATCCATCCATATTTTTTTCTATCTCCCATGCAAGATGCAATTTTGGATGGGAGACAGGAGACTACTGAAATAATACCCCAACACTGGCACATCTGAATAATGGCACATGTTCTGGAGCTGGGTTCTGAGTCAACTGTGAAAATTCAAATAGAAAGGCAGACAGTCTCTGCTGACAAGCTGCCCTTTGCTGAGGAGCTGGTTAGAAATTTAATCATCAGCTTGCATGAGTGGGTCCAAGCCAACTCCAACATACTTCTCTCTGGTCTTTGGGATGCCATTATTTCAGCAGTTTATTGGTATTAAACCGTATTAGTTGAAAACTGTCAGACTAACAGAAAAATCAGAATAATGGCACCTTTGACCTCCAAGAGTGCCTTATTTCAGCTGTTACTTCTGACAAGGTTTAAACTGAAAATTGGAGGATAATTAGTATAATTGCTAATTGAAAAATATAGCAATGTGTATTTCAACCATATCTTGAGAACAGCTTTGTGAAACGTGAATAGATGTGTACTCCTTTGACTTTCAGATTCATACATACTGTACAGTATCTGTTTTAACTGGTTAATGTTAATGTTCTTTTCCTGTCTTCAGAGTTATTGCTTGTGAATAACCTTTCTGCAGTATACTTAAAATATCAAAGAAACATCTGGCCAATGCTGATCATTTTAATATGTATTTTTTTCACCACAGTGCTGAAGCATGTGATCCAAAATCTTAAAGAGCTAACATGGACTCTCCCCTTATCCTTAATATAATATTAAAATTACACACACTTATCAAGGAAGCCTGGATTACAAGTACCCGTACATACACAACTGTTGTCCCATTTCTATGTAAAACAATCAAGGGCCATGATCTCAGAAGATGAATTTGGATGCAATAAAAAGGCAAACATATTGCAGTGGACTTGATTTCTAATAAATAAAAGCAAGTACTGTATAATCAGTGTGTAACTGGGAAGGAAGATAAAGGCAGCCATGCTTTAAATTGTTAATGATACAGCTTTACCACAGCTGTTTAAATTGATCAATTCTGTTTAGGCCAACAGGCATTCAGTCCTTTCAAAAAACTTCAAGATCTTTTTAAAGACAAACCTGGATTTTATTAAATGGGGCCATTCAAAGTGCTGCAGTAGCAATATTGCAAATATTTTTTTAGGGCAGATTTATTTTTCATTCTCATGTTTATGATAGAAAGCCATTTTGGGTAACACTTCCAAGCCTTGCATTCCCAATAAAACCATAGTCTCTGAATCACTTAAAGCTACTGGGATTGTTTGTGAGTGGATTCCCAAGTGTTCCACTTTTTGCTAATTTTTAAGCAAAGATGTTTAATCAAACTATTGGCACTGAATACACTAAGAAACACATTGCCACTATGCCATGATTTCTTGGCAGGAATCTGGTGACAAGTTGTCATTTTACTGAAAATAAAAGTAGATAAATTTCTTATTGCCAGTATTGTTTCAGAGCTCCCAAATTGGTTCACCTATATTACCAAGCTGCAGTAAGGGTTGTCAGATTTTTTTCTGATCCCTTGTGGGACCAGAAGTCATGCAAATCTTAAAATCTTGTGTGCCTTAAAAACCCAGAAATCTCACACAGACTTTGGCTTTTCATGCAAGATTCCTGTGTTTTATGACATTGTGCGACACCTGAAATCTTGAGTGACATCGTAAAATCCGGAAATCTCGCATGAACTTCAACTTTTCTCATGAGATTTCTAGGTTGTTCCTGCTTTCCAGGATGGCAACGCAGGTAAGTGGGAGTGCAGGATGGGTTGGGTTGTGTCCTGCACAATCCATGACATCTGGCAACCCTAGTTGCAACTGATCATATCTCTGAAAAGGCCAAATTTAGAGTATTATCATTAAAAGCCAGTGGGTGAAACTGGTCTAGTTGCAAAGGTATAGGGTAGCCAGATTTCGGCCGACCCCATGTGGGACTGGCCAAAATCTCATGCGATTATNATGTCACACGAGATTTCGGCGCTGAAATCTTGCGTGATTTCAGTGATGCCATGTTCAGTGATGTCATAAAAACGATGAAATCGTGTGAGATTTCAGTGTTTTTATGACAGCAGCGACATGGTGGTGCCGAAATCACGCGAGATTTCAGCACCGCCATTTTGTGACGTGAGATTTTGGCCATTATTTTTTTAAAAAAAATATTTTCGGAGTGCGGGACTGCAGGTAAGTTTTGCGGGGCCGTGGGATGGGACGGGTTGTGCAAGATTGTCCCGCACAATCCGGGATGTCTGGCAACCCTACATCCTGTAGTCCCGGCCACCTTCTCTGCTGTCCCAGAAAA
>JAJFZI011241084.1:5000-10305 GCA_022379055.1 Anilios bituberculatus
GACATTTTAATTCTATTTCTGTTCAACAAATTATAACTTTGATCATCAGGAAAGTAATTTTGTACTCAGTAATACTGTAGCAGGATTGGGGCAATGCAAGACTGACCTGAAATATTCAGATATTAACTGTTAGTGAAATATTGTCCTTAGGCAGGACATTTCTTTGGTGAAGCAAGGTGGCACAGTATTTTGCATAATGATCAAATCTCATCATTTTGTTACAAAGTTATATTTTGATCAAAACTTGGCTGTCCAATGGCTGGAAAATTAAACCAGGAAAATGATGACTTAAGCCTAAAGAAATATGTACCACCAGTAGAGAGTAATGCTAATGTTTAAGTAGCTGAAATAGCTGTTTGCTTAGTGGAGAATTTTAGGTATTTGACAGAAGGAACATCTCTCTTATTAGTAATCAAATAGGATTAACCAGTTGTTGCCTTCACTCAAATGTTTTAGGCAACAAAGATCAAGTCTTAAACTTTATGAAATTTGAAGTAACAAAAATCAATATAATTATATTGTCCATAATGTTTTAGCTATAGAAATAGAAGAGCAGTAGACTGTTTGCTTTTAAATAAAATCTATTACCATTTTCTATCATACATCAACTGAAAGTTTAGAAATCATATATGAATAGATAATTAAACAATGTACTGTAATTTTGATGAGTATGAATGTATTTGAAGACTTATATAGACTCTTCTAGTCTTAATTTTCCATTGGTTTGGAATGTTTCCACTATTAAGTGTGACTTTCTAGAATCAACTAAAATTTAAATTTAAATATATATGTTACAATTTTTTCTAGTGTACAAACTCATAGTGTATGAAAATCATGAACTGCAATCCAAATAGCTTATTTATAAATATGTGGTGAGGGAAACTTATTAATGTACTTAGACAGCTGTTGATAATACATACATATATATTATTTGGGAGAAAAACCAACTATTCATATTCACTATGCAAAATCAGCACTTTTATACTTATGCATATCTAAATCATGTTATAATATGATATTCTAGAAGCATGAGATAATAAAAAAGTAGATAATGGGTTTATCATGTTTATTTGAATAAAGAAGATTGAAATTCCATTTACGCTCTGCATAAATGCTTTTGAGATCTTAATTATTGATGAAAATCTTCTGTGCTTCTAAATTTGAAGATATGGCAATTTTATAGGAATTTTAATCACCTCTTACTTTAAGAATGTTTAAGGTAAGGGCAGGTTTTGCATAATATAAAAAGAATGTGTATTTTAGCCTTTTAAAAAGATTTGTCACTTATAATGACAAAATTCTATTAGCACTTTGTTGAATACTTTGTTGCTCTGGGAAGTGATGTTTATGGCACTTTCAGTATCCGAGGTACATTTTTAAAAGTTGCATTTACATAATGCTTACATAAAATTACTTTAGCCATATTATGAAAGGAAAATATACTTGAAAAAATGAATCACAAGATTGGTATAGTCTTTGGGGAGGATCAAATTGCATTTCGGGTTTCTTATAATAAATTATCTAGGACTGATGCATATGTTTTAGTTTACCACCTAAATTTGCTGATGGATGAGCAACATATCTGGATTTTATAGCCTTTTTTGGCTCATAAAATAAAAAGTTCAGTTAAACTGGTAGGTTACTTTATAGCTTCTCACATGAAGTGTTATCCCTTGACTTAACATTTATATATATAATACAGATCTTTTTGGTGTTTGGATGCCTGTGTCAGTAAAATATTGGGTAAAAATATTTGTTCAGAGTATATTAACCAAAAATTCAGATCAGTATTATGATATTTGCTCATGTATTTGACTTGATGAAACAATGACCTCTTTTAGATACTGTTATAATAGAATGGATGGGGGGGGGGAAGGAATTATTCATATTTTTCAGCAGTTAATGTTTTACCTTGATTATGAATTATGAGCTTCTCTTAAGGTGAAACTAAGAAAACAATGAATATGACAGATAGACTTTAAAATTCCATACTGTGCAAACTACTCAATACTTTTGTTCCTCCATCCTCTTAGATTCTTTCTAGGTAATGTTTTTGGTAAAAACATTTCTTTTAAAAATAGTTGTCAGTAATGATTACATTTTGGACATAATTTTAAAGATATATTTTTTCTTTAAAATTATGTAATCCATGTAACTGATACAATCCTCAAAAACAATAGTATAAAGCAATTCTAGTCAAAGGGATGCCTCCAAAAATTCTCCACGGGAAATAAGATTGTCCCAAAGAAAGACAAATAAAATAAATAAGGGGGGGGAAAGGACTTATTTTTATGCAGGCCTGCTGAAAAGGATAGGAGTATCATTTTCATAGTGGAATAACGTTCTGGGAGAGCACAAAAGCAGATGTTCTTCATTAGGAACACCCATTGTCTACATATCACAAGTATGAAGAGATAAATCTATCTTATTTCACCCATACATTCCAATGGCTGTGAATGATTACATGATGCCGTTATAACTGCTAAACCAAAACCACACTGTGAGTTAAAATAATTCTTTTCTGCCATCATAATATTTTATGGGAAAGTATGGAAATTCCTAGTAAAAAACATCTTCTTGACTTTTCCTTTTCTTGTTTGGCTAGAATCTATATGAAACTGCAGTGTTCAACTGTTGAAAACTGAAGAGGCTGGTTGTGAAAGCATATAGGAAGAAAGGATTACTTTACTATTAACAACATTAAGAAGCAACTGGCTAGTAAAACAATGGCAGATCTGCCTGAGCACATGGAATGAACTTTCAAAGTATTTCTGAGAGCATGCTCGGCATCATTTTTCCAGATGGCACTATCACAGTTGCAGTGCTAGTTGGCATTTCTGTGCATAGTAAATATTCTTCCTCCCCTATAAATCTGGCATTGTTCTATGAAGTTAAGAAGACTTGCAATTCCAAGTGTACTCTACTTTTCTGTATAAAAGCCAGACATCTGTTTATCCCATTTTCTTCCCTACAGAGTTTGGAATAGATTTAGGTTTTTTGGTGGGGGGAAAGAAGTATTGTCATTTTTAACAGCTGTTTCAAACTTTCAGCTCTGTGGGCACTTAAAATACTTTTCAACTGACCTCAGATTTTATACATAATTGACATTGTTTGCAGAGAAAAATGCCTCTCTAGAGCTAAACTTTCATTGTCTCGATGTAACTTCTTGTGGTTTTTATGTTTTGTTTCAAAATGAGGCAACATGTGACCACTTCTATATCTTCCAGAAAGGAGACAAAATTATCAGAATTTTGTTTCATTAGGTTATTTTACTTGTGGCTAACGTTTATTTAATTGTAGGTTGGTACCTGACACTGATTTTTTTGTTTTGCTTTTTTTTTTAGTCAACAGTGTTTCCTTTCACTTCCTGTCACAAAGGTCAAAGAAAGCTGACCTTTGCTGGCAGTCCTAGTCACTGAATTATTCATGTGATTGACTTTTTGTCAGTGCACACAGTTGTGCTCTGGGACATTTTATTCATTTACCTCATTTAAAGCGCCTTTCTGCACCTGTTCAAGTATTAATATCATGTAATTTGGGCCTAATGCCGATTTTGCTGAACACTCATTATATTTTTTATTAGCTATATTTCCAAACGATTATGTATGATTATTACGAAGCCTTACAAACAGCAATGGGTTATTCCCTAGACCTTTACATCTTCTTGTCAGGTTGTTTTCAGAAGCAAGGAGGATAAACATTTGACCAGTCCCAATGTTTTTATTCCTACTCCATATCCAACCAGGGAACTTAAAGCTTTTCCCTTATGGCCTTGTGAAAGCATGATTAAATCCAACTCTGCAGAAGCTGTACAAATGCCAGCATTTATAAGGTCAACGCTTTTGTTAAAAATGCTATGTAAATGAGGATCTGCAAAAAGGGACATTAAATAAAATTAAATTCATTGTCTTCTTTAATGTCATTTACTTTTTGGCTAAGCCCTAGCCTGTCAAAGAGGATTTTAAAAATAATTTTAATTATACATCATTTAGGGATCCAGGTTGTCTATTCAATACCATTTGGATAACCTGCAAAATGGTGACTGTTTATTAACTTCTTAAATGACAAGTTGTCATTTAATTTGCATAATGCAATGAAAACAGTACAGTCTATTGTAAAATGTTCATTCTTAGGTTTCTTTAAGGAGTGCATGTAATTACTACAGAATAGATTTAAGAGTTATTTTTTCCTTTACTGTGATTTTTAGCTCCAGGGATATTCTTAAAGTAGAAATACTTGAATGAACCACATTTTATATTGCTATACAAAGCTGAATTGATTAAAAGGACCTAGTCTAGTTTGGATAAATAGATATGGCTGCTAAGGAAATAATTCTGGACAGATATAGACAGTTGTACTTTTAAGCACATAATGTGAGTGATTAGTATATTAGCCAGTTAATTAACTTAATATATTCATTATAAAGATATATTTTGTAAAAGTATATCTTGAGGAATTTCAAAAGATAATGTCTATAAGTGAAAGTCCCATTGATTTAAATACATCTGTATTAGGTTAAATATTTCTACAATACAGTAGAGTACTTTACATACTGTAAAGTAAAAAAGAAAATTATAGAAACAGTTTAGATTGGCAATGAATTCACTACTTCAAAAGAAACAAACTAAATTACTAAACTGCAAATAATTTTTATTTATCTAAATAAGGCCTACACAACATAAAGTAGATCTTTTATAGCAAATTGCACAGTATAGCTCACCTGTATCTGGAACTCCTTTATGCTATAAATTGCTGGGAAAATGAAAATCTTCTATGTTATTATTGCTAACGTCAACATGGAGGTCTGGTGATAAGGCATGGTGGAGAAAAAGAAAGCAAAAATAAAAACAGACAAATGAAAACAAGAACTAGAGCCATGAAGAGCTCTGTAGGATATGAAAACGTAGCAACAGAGATGATAAGGGGAGGGGCGCTGAGAGATTTGTAGTAATCCAAACAGAAGAGGCAGCATTATAGCAAACAGAAAGACAGACTAATAATAATAAAGCTAGGTAGGGTTCAGAAATGGAGATGCATAAAGACCTATGGCATAGGAAAACAAAAAGGTGATAGCTGATACACAGTGGGTCTTTAAAGATCAGTGGGATGCAAAAGCAGTAATAGAAACGTCAAATGTATTTGCAGGAATAGGAGAATCCTGTGGGATGTAGATATTAAAAGTGAAGGTGGCTGAGAAATTGAGAGACCTCCACTGGAGTACCAGAAAGGGGCAGGAAGACATGATTACAGAGAGAGAGAGAGAGAGAGAGAGAGAGAGAGAGGGAGGGGGGGGGGGAGAGAGAGA
>JAJFZI011241618.1:0-10815 GCA_022379055.1 Anilios bituberculatus
GATTTACTTTTCCCATAGATATTTTTTAAATAAATCCACATCCACAAAAAATATTCTCAGGAAATCTAAAATTCTTGTCAATTTTCATGGTGGATCCTAACTGATTTTTCAATCTATTTACATAGTAAAGGTATAAATTGAGATAGCTTGAAAATAAAGTGAATTTCCTTGGGTGGCCAGTGAACCACTCTGGGAACAGAATACCAAACTAAATGGATCAACAGTCTGATCCAACAAGGCATCTCTTATGTTCTTACGACTTCCTGAATAATACACTTAATCTATCAAAACTCATCCTACCATTCTTTCCTCCACCTCATGAGAAATATCTGTTCAGCACCTTCATTGATTAATTAAACTTTGACTTCCCACCCAGCAGCTAATCAGGTATCGTTTGAACAGTATTTCCCTCCTGTAGTTGACTACTTATTGTTTACCTTGATATTTCAAAAAGAAAGCAAAAAATCCAGGCCAGGGGTGGGAAAGGCGAGCTGGATCACAGCAAAACCGTGCGTTTTGTGCAGAAAGTGTAGCTTTTAGAGAGATACAAAGGGAATGAAAAAACAGGTGCAACGAATGAGGTTGGTGACCATCAAGGGATGACATTAGCCGAAAAAGAAAGAGAGACCCCTCTTTCTAACCCCGAGATTAAATCGCAGCCTTCTTCGCACCTACCTGCTATTAGGAAGCCCCATTGCACCGCGCTGAACTTGTTTCCAGGCAAGCGCGTTCAGGAAAGGCGTTGCACCAGCGAGATCGCCCAGCCGAGAGGCGCTGAGAGCAGGCACCCAGGCAGATATTCAACAGGTGCAGCTGGAGGAAGCGGGCAAGAAGCTCCGGGTTTGGGAAGATGTCACTGCGCTGCAGAGGAGAAAACCCCAAACGGCTGAACCTGATGCTGCGGAAGGCGAGAAGCAGCGCTCTAGCCACGCCCAGAAACAGGGGAAGGAGGGGGCGTCAGCCGGGAGCGACCACACCCCTTTCCCTTCAACCACGCCCCTGTCCGTTTAACCACGCCCATGGCCTGGAGGTGCCTGGAGGAAATCAAGCACCGCCCACCTCGAGAACTCCCCCGCCCTTCGCTGCCCTTACGTACTAGCTCTGCTCCTCTCACCTGTGACGCGCCTCGGTCAAATTTCTGACTACTTCTTCCCTCTCGGTTGTGACCTTTAAACTCTCCTTATGGAAAGGTTAGAAGCCACCTGCCGCCTCCGGCCGACGCCTTTCGCTACCCGCTAGGAAAATGGCGCCTCAGGGAGCTTTCGCTTCTCAACTCCGCAGCGCTGCCCTTAGTAATCATGGCGGCGGCATGTCGGGATCTCGCGACATTCTCGGGTCACTTGAGGGAGCGGTAGGGAGCCGTTCTGTGACGTATTTCCGGTATGGGAGCGCGAAGTCTCGTTTTTTGTATTTGAGACGGGATGGATTTCGAAACAGATACCAATGATGCTCTAGAAAAGTGCGCACGACACAAAGAGTAGTAGCTCTCATATTGTTTTTGGAGGGCCGGCAGCGGCAAAAAGTGACATGACATTCTTCGTTTTGCGTTGTTTGGCCGGCAGGCAACTGATCTCGCGGGACTTCAACCGTTATATCTCGCGAGATCTGGAGCGCGAGGTTCTTTCTCCATCTTTTCCTCCGTGCTGTGGCTGCGTTTTTAGGTAGCTCCCGGATCCGTCGCCATCGGGATCGGCGCTTAGTCCTGCGCTGCCCTCGTCGTCATGCCGCCCAAGTTCGATCCCAACGAGATCAAAGTCGGTAAGTATGAGCCCGACTGTCCTAACCTTAAGCTTTATATGGAGTTGAATTGACTTGCTTAGAATTTCCCTGCATGTGCGAATTCTTCGCTACGTGTGCAGATGATGGGTTCGACTATCTGTATTAAATTCATTATTTTTCATGGGCTATTGCTGTTGCTTCTTTTTGTATGTAAAAATGTCACCAAGGATTTTCTGTGTATATGTATTGTGATATCATATTTTTGCTGATCCAAAGAATTAAGGTTGCTGTTGTCTCTTTACTCTGGAGCCCAACAAAACGTTCGTGTGATTAGACGGGCTGCGTTTTTGCCACTCCCTTGACCTTTTCAATGAATTAACCCACTTTTCATGGTTATTGATGTGATGTGGAGTCATGAAGTAAAAGAGCTGGAATCGTGCAACATTATAAGCCACAAAATAAACAAGGTTGGGAGGTGTGAATGCAGCTGGCATTGGCCTCCAATTTAAATTCTGCAATCCCCAAACAATCTGAAAGGTTTGCTGGATTTGTAAATTTCCTCCCATTTTTTTCAAGCACCCAAAGTTACTTAAGTTGTTTCACACCGTGGTGCTTTGAGGACAGAGTCTTTCTACGCAGTTAGTAGGAGTCAAGCTTGGCTTTAGGTGCTTTTACTTTTAATTTGTTATCAACATTTTTATGGGCTGTTTTTTCCTTTTCTGACAGTATTCCTAAGATGCACCGGAGGGGAAGTTGGAGCCACTTCTGCTCTTGCTCCAAAAATCGGGCCCTTGGGTTTGGTACGTCGCTTTTGTTTTCTGATAGGAATGTTTTTGTCACGGGGAAGTTCCGCTGATCATTTAGAGCAGTGATTCTCAAATTTTTGGTCTCAGGATCCCTTTACATTCTCAAAATTATTAAGGACCTCATTGTATATTCATGAGAGTGAAAATGAAAAAGGTAAGTAATATCTTAACATAACGAAAATAATTTTGACCTCAGAGACACCCCCCAGCAGCCCTCTGACCACACTTTGAGAAGTGCTGATTTATAGACATCCGTGATGGCGAACTCTGACCCTCCACTGTTGCTGAACTTTAGCTCCCAGCATTCCTTATTATTGATAATGAAGCTGGAGTCTGCTGGGAGCTCCATCGCTGTCCTAGACAAGAAAAAATATCAAGTGAGCTAAAATGTTGGGTTTGGGGTTTGATTTGGAGAATTTCAGTGTCTTAGTATAAACTAGCAAGCTGATAAATTATTCCTAAGTGGTTAGAAGCCACTTTGGCAGTGAATCAGGAATGCATTTGCAAAGTAGTCCTTCAAATTGATGTTGTAATGAGTAACACAGCTCCTGTGGGACATAGGAATTTAACAAGAAGCTGCAGTTCAAGGGGTATAATAAGCAACTTGTAGAGTTTTATGTTTTCTTCTCACATCTCCAGCTGCCCCTTTTGAGGCTGCTTGATTTCGTCTGGACAATTTTTAGATTATTTGCAAAGAATTTTTTTGAATAAAGGGACTACATTAATTTTAAGTTTATTTGATGGTTTTCGTCAGATAAACTTGATGGTCCAAGTTCGTAGTGATGCTATTAGAAAATGTTGGCATAGCTGAAACATTGCTGTGTTTCTGTTCTTCTTTCAGTCTCCCAAGAAGGTGGGAGATGACATTGCCAAGGCCACTGGTGACTGGAAAGGGCTGAGGATCACAGTAAAGCTGACAATACAGAACAGGCAAGCCCAGGTACACTTAATGCCAGAAGGGATGGCTCAAACTGCTGTTGAGAGCCAAAATCCCGGCAGGGTTGACTCAGCCCTTCATCCTTCCGAGGTCGATAAAATGAGTACCATGCAGTTCATGCATGGGAGGTCTATAGGCTGGACCTTAAAAGTATGGCCTTGGGGAAATCAGTGTGTAATGATTCATCATGGATTGATAAGATGTAGAATTGCCTGCATTTTGCAGCTTGGGAGGTGCTTGCTGTGCTTTCTCTTGGATAAATCTGTTTTACATCCTGCTAGTTTTAAAAGGAAGGTTTGTGCAGGAAGTCTGGCTTGTGATTCTCAGATTGTTTTAACTGTACGTTTCAGACATCTCTCAAAAGTTGACCAGTTTGCATCTTGCACTAAGCTTCACCCAGCTTTGTCAGATTGAACTTAACATATACTTTGTTTAACCATGGAGTAATTCACATTGACTTCAAAGGTGGGGGTCACACACCTTGCTAAGCCAAGATTGGATTGCACTGTGGCGTTGTATGAATGCTTAGCCACAGTGGGGTTTGTGAACCCGGGGAGGGTAATAAATTGAACCGGATAGTTTGGAGCTGGAATCAATAGCTTTTGCATGCTTGTACCCTCGGGCAATTGGCTCTTGTTTAGCGATCTCCCTTGAGTTATGTAGGCTTGTGATAAGTTCACAGTTCTTTTTCATTGCATTCAGTATAAAAAGTATTGTGGCAGCATTCAGATACTTTGAATATGCATAGCCCGGGAATATTCCTTTTGGCTATGTTCTCTAGGCTGAATACATGAGGTAGGCCGATTTCATTGGAAACATTTCATCCTGTGGTTCCGCAGAACCTTTTCAATGCTGTTCTTGCATAAGTCAGCATATCTCACACATCCGGCCTGGAGATGAAGCTTTGAGATAAAATTAAAATTAGTTTAGACTCATTTTTTCCCCTGCATGTGCACTTTGAGTGGAGGGATTATCATTTGGACAGGCTTTGGGTTGCTAATGGTTCATGTCTCCAATTTGGCTCTTTCCTGCAGATTGAGGTGGTCCCGTCAGCCTCTGCTCTGATCATTAAAGCCCTGAAGGAGCCGCCTCGGGATCGCAAGAAGCAGAAGAACAGTAAGTGTTCTACCAGTGGTGATAGCATGCCTGTGGTTTCCTTGGGTGGGATGAAGCTCTGCAAGGGTTCCTTCTGGTGAGGAGAGCAGTAACTGATTGCAAACGGCAGTTCTTAGAGCCAGCTTTTTGGGGGAAAGTTGGTATTGGATTAAACCTACACATTTGCAGTGCCCCAAGATTTTTTTTTTGAGGGGGGGGGGAATCAAAACTGGCTTAAAATGCATAACAGGAATGCCTCCTTGCTAGCCACCCGCCACTGTGCTTGCCAGTTTATATCTGTGGCCTGCACATTCCAGTGGTGAGCTGAGAGGAACCCCCTTTCAAGGAAACAGAGTTATTCTTTCTGTGGGTAACTCTGTGCCGAAGACTGGGAACAGAATGAGAAAACACCGGCATCAACTTTCTGAAAACGCTGGTGTTTTGCTTTCAAATGTTCTTTTTCTTCCAGCAGCTAACATTGCATCATTTCCCCCCCTCCCCTCTCTCCTGACAGTTAAGCACAGTGGCAGCGTCAGCTTTGACGAGATTATCAGCATTGCTCGGCAGATGAGACATAGGTCCTTAGCCCGGGAACTCTCTGGTAATGTGGAACACCATTTGATCTACTGGGTTTCAGTAGATCAGAGTACAGCATGACTCTTCCTTCCTGTTGGATGACAAGAGACTTTTCTGCTGTGTGGGGGGAGATTCAGTGGCTTAGCAGCCTGGGGGAAGATGTTAAAAATCGGATGGTGTGATGCAATTTGTTGCAGAGTTCTTTCTTGCAAGACATCTAGGAAGGTTTAGTCCTCCCTTCTTTGAGCTGTTCCACCTTTTGAGATGGAGTTGAGGGGTGGGTGAAGTCTGCTTGCTATGGAACATCTGGCAGGCAGGCTTTTCTGCCATTGTTGAACATCCCCTGTCCATCTGCAGGGACTATTAAGGAGATTCTGGGAACAGCTCAATCTGTTGGCTGCAGCATCGATGGGAGACATCCGCATGATGTCGTGGATGACATCAATAGTGGTGCAATTGAATGCCCAGCGGTAAGTGTTTGCCTTCCCTGGAATAGGCCAACGGTTGCAGTTTTGCTCCCAAACCCCACAAACTGCTAACAGGACACACTGGGTGTCTCTAGGTCACTTTGGCCTACTTCACAGGATCGTTCTGGGGATCAAAAGAGGGGAGAGGAGACTTCTTTATGTGACACCCTGGGCCAAGGTGGGAAAGAAATTAAAGCAAATCCATAATAAACTGAATTGACCTTTTCTTTTCCCTTCTCCAACAGAGCTAGCCCTGCTGCCTGAATGGACTGGTGGACTGGACAGTTTTGTATTATGTAATAGTTTAGCTATTGGCACAAGAGTTTTGATTCCTTTCTTCCCTTATTTCAGAGGACCATCCTCTAGTCCTTTAAAAATTAACTCACAAGATTACTGTAACCTTCAAAAATAAAAAACTACAGCAGAGTATCTCAGATTCTTAGTTGTATTTTTAAACGTGCTTGAATTACATCTATTTTATACATAATTCTGAGCTTCCTTTTTCTTAGATTATTTTGTGGGTATATACTGCTTTCAGGTATCCTATTAAGGTTCCAGTTATTTTCCTTCTGAATCATCCTTTCCTAACACATAAAAAGGGAGGTAGATGCCAAAAATAAAATTACCCCCCAGAAGACCACTCATAATACGAAATCAGGTTCACCTTTACCTATAATAGCTGTTTACTAGCTCCACTATTGGATATTTGGGGTTTGGTTTTTTACTGACCTATGCAAAAGCTATTCTTCCTCAAATTACATCCAAAAGGTATCAAGAGAAAATAAAGTTGTACTGTTACCGTGTCTTATTTTGCTGCAGCACTTGGGGAGCAGGGAGCTTTAGCTGTGTACAGACATGAAAGGGTTCTCCTCCACTGACCATCAAGAATGGTGCATGGGCAGGCATTTCAAAAGCTCCCAGAATGCTTGGTCATTGTAAAGTTTGCAAATTTTTCTTTAAATGCCAAGTTTGTAACACTCCACAAACAAGCAAGGTCCTAGAGTTTTCTCCGTGCAGTTTTTATTGTTGTTTATCCTTTTTCCATACTGTTGGATACAAGATAGGTTGAAAAAAGACAAGGCTCCTTGATTTTTTTTAAACAGCCTTTTTAAACTGAGAAGCAGCTCATAGTCACTTCTGGTTTGCCTGCCATTTCATTCACAGGGTCGCAAAGGGACCAGTCTTGTGCTGCTTGGGTCGCCGCACACCTTGGATGTAGAAGCTGGGGGTGTTGGGCAGGCGAGCGTTGTACCCCTTTTCCACGTTATAGGTCCCAGGCCCAGGAGTTTCATCTGTAAAGAAGGATTGACACCAGAGATGGTTTTATGTTGGCTGAAGTGCAGCTTAATTGCCTCCTGGCTCTTTCCATGGCTAAGGGGGATCCGTGAATGGAAAGTCATTGGCCACCGCCTGAGGATTTCACATAACCCACTACACCCTTTTAGAAATCATGTCTGGAATCAGTCCTTGTGAAAACCAGCACCAGGTCTTTCGCCTGCATCTTGAGAGAAAAGCTGCTGGCTTGGGAGCTTTTGGCCATGATAAAAGGGTTGATCGGATTGGAAACTGCCTCACGTTGGGAAGAAAGTTAACGGCTTTTGAGCTATGTCTGAATGCCTTCAGCTTTGGGGCACCTATCCCTTGGGACAAGGTCGATGCAGTTCCCTTTGAGAGCATGTGGCAGAAGAAAAGACTAGCCTCTGTTCCTCACCTTTACGGATCCATCTGGGTATCAGTGCTTCAGGGCTGATGATGATGGAGGGGGACCGGTGCAGGACTAAAGTGTAGGCACGATCTGTATTGTACTGATTGGGCCCTGGCTCATCTAGTTGGTCTGCAAAACAGTGATAGATGAAGGAGTTAAGGGTGAAAATCCATATAGGGAATATCTGTCTTAGGCCAACTGCCATGCTTTTTTGAAGCAAGGGTCCTACCACTTCTCCACTGCTGCTGAAGTATAACATGGAGCTGTTAAAACTCACTTTGGTTGTATTGTTAGGGGATGTATAGATCCCCTGGCTGGTAATAGCAGAAATAAGGACATGCTTTTGCAAAAAAAAAAAAAAGGCATGGGCAGGAAGAAAAAATGGTTCTGCCATTAGCAACTGGTACCAGTTCCTGTAGATCTACCAAGGACCTCCTCTGTCAATTGTGCCATCAGTATTGCTCATCTGCTTTCTCTTAGGCAGCTACAAATGGACTTTGCCCACTTTGCTTCCTATCCTGAGGTTTCCATAGGGGCTAATGTTCTTTCAGGCCAGGTAGAACAGGACACATTGATGGAGACTGGTGGTGATTTGGAAAAGCAAGGGACTATTCTGTTCTGAAGATGTATCTGAAGTATAAGTCAAGAGGACTTCATGGATTTGGTAATGGCTGGTCACTGAATGGCCTGCTGACTTCCCATAGCCTAAGCCAGCGTTTCTCAAAGTCGATAGGAAATTCTGGGAGTAGAAGGCCACACACCTGGAAATTGTCAAAGTTGAGAAACGTACCTAGATCATCTCTTCCCAGTAGGAACTAAGCCTAAACACGCTTGGCTCAGAGAAGGTAAGATATGTATTGCCTCCCTGCTTATCCAAACATTCTACCAAACCTAGGCTCATCTCAACCCGGGTGGCTCAGTCAAACCATGAATTCCTTCCTATGCCCACATAATGCTTCCTGGGGTCACCTCACCTTTATTGACTAAGGAGAACTCTCTCCTCTGGTTGAAAGTATAACATGGGGTGTTGGGCCGGTTGGCTGGCTTGGCTCCCAGGGGCAGGCCATATTGCAACGGAGAAGGCCACTGGAAAGAAAAATCAGAGGGCTGAAGAAAAGAGTTCCCAGGCACAGAGCCACCAACTTAGGTTAGCTGAACATGCATGGTGGTCCCTGCCCATCTCATCTGAAGGACCCACGATTCAGCACCTCTTCCTAGTGACGTACATTGGTTTCGGTGCTGAAGTCCACTTTCCTCCTGAAAGGGTTCTCGCTTTGGAACCAAGACTTCTGCCAAGCACGCCGCCCTCCACCATCTAGGAAAATAGATTAAAAAGTCCAGCTGCAAACAGGGGTGGTTTTAGGAGGAAGCCTAGATTAATAAATGGTGAACGTCATCACTGGGTCCGACCACACCGTCTTGGTCTGATTTCTGGACAACTCGCTTTATATACTTCCTGTATATAGATGTTAGCAAAATTTTCAGCCTAGGTTTCTGCTGTTTTCAATTTTCTATATACAGGGATATTTTGAACATGTACTAAATACCTGAGGCCCATTGATAGTTCATATTTTATTTCTATTCCCTCACCTCCCACTGCCTTCTGAAAGAATGTAGTTATGTGCAGAATTGGCCTGTTGCTATTTAATTGCTCCATGTATGTAGATCTGGATGGATGGATTTCAGATAAGGGTACCCTTTCTCTCGTTTCCTTGAGGCTTTCGCATGGCTTCCAAGCTCTCCAGACAAGTTCTGGAAGTGATTAGCTCCACCAGTGACTGTGTGACAGGTCTTGCAAGGAACCATGAATGGGGGCTTGCTTCGATTTGGCTCAACAGACTCGCGGTGGCTTATGGTGAAGGGCTGAAACCAGTTCATCCTTCTCTTTGCAATTCACAGATAATAACTGTATTAGCCTGAAGAATCCGCTGGTCTTGGAGAATCTAATGTTGTAGGTCTTTCAGAGATGGCACTTCTAAGAGACCCGCAATCGAGAAAGGGTGCAGGATCTTAAACCTACCTGTTTACCAGCTTATGGAGGACGCCAGGTCCATGCTCCCCTGCATCCCTTACCCAGTACCTCGAGGGGGTGTCTTCCACCCAAATGTGTAGGATGGAGCGATGGTTTCCCTGAAGTTCACATTGGGAAGTGAATAAGCTGCCGGCCCAGGACTGTCCAGATTCAGTATAAACTGCATCCGGTCTTGGGACACTTGGGATTCTAAAGAAAACAGAGGCAGCCTTATCTCACTGCAGTGGTAGATGATCTGTAGAAATTCACAGAAGTCATCATTTAATGAATGAGGGGGATAAAAAGTCCAAATAATCAGCAGGCTGGTCTTCCTAACTACTGGTTTACATGTCAGTGAACAGCGTTTCCCAAACCTAGCATTTTCAAGAAGTGTTATCTTCCACACCCAGAATTCCCTGTAACTTCTTAGAACTCTTGGGTGTTGCACAAGCCTGGAACTTGCCGAGTTTGGGGACCACTGCTGTATAGAAAATGCTAGCTTGGTTTGTCTGCTAGGCTGAGGTCCCTATATTGGGCTCAGCTGTCCTGCAGCTCATTTGATAGGGACCTAGCGTGTGTGAATTCACACACACACACAATTTGTAAACCACACCAAATGGATTAACAGGTGACCTACTCAGAACACCTCATGTTTTAGTAAAACCATGTTTGGATTAAACCTTGCATCCGAGAAATCCAACTTACATGAGTTCCTTTCTTTTCAACCCCATTTAAAAAATCTGTTGATTTAAAAATCTTCCTTCCTAATCTCGACAACACAAAATCTTCCTGATCTCGTCGACACAAATACAGATAGGGACAAAGCAGGAACACTTCCCATACTGCTGTGGCTGCCGAGAATGTTACAGCTCTATTTAAAGCATTTAGAGTTAGAAAGCCAAGCTTAAAATGTACTAGGCTTACTGCTATAATTTGAAAATTATCATACCTATGTGTGCTAGTACATTTGTTCCATTAGAATAAATAAATAGTAGCCTGGGGCAGTGGTTCTCAACCTTTGTAAAAATGGACTTCAACTTCCAGAATTCTCAGTCTCAGAAATGGCCACACTGATTGCGGACTTCTGGGAGCTGAAGTCCGTTTTATAAAGGTTGAAGACCATTGACCTCCCTAAAGCCTACACTTACTGTTTTCTCTTCCTCCATGAATGTCTGGAAAGATGGAGGATGGAGTTGTTTCGTTGCCTCGCCGACCCCTGTGAAACAAATAGTTCATCCTGTGCAACAATCTGCAATCAGCTAATAGATCCAGCCAGTTCCCTAAACCAGTACTGCTGAGATAAATGCTTGGTTTATTTAGTGTCAAACACATTATGATTGGTTGGACTGCTGCTGAATACATCTGGAATATGTAAGAGCCATTGAGAGTACTTTTAGGATTTTACCAGTGATTCAGCTATCCATAAAAACTAATGACATAAGAACATAAGAGANNCCTTGCTGGATCAGATTCTAGGTTCATCTAGTCCAGCACTGTTC
>JAJFZI011241920.1:0-10894 GCA_022379055.1 Anilios bituberculatus
TTTCTCAGCGGAAACTAAGGCGCCTTTGTCACACAGAGAGTGATTCAGCAGCAAGAGGCTGTTTTGATAGACAAATGTTGGAAGATGCGCTGGGCTCTTCTCCAGAATGTCTGGGCACAGCAAGCAGGGCCCTGTCTACTCTTCTGCCGGAGAAGAGTCCTTTGGTTTAGAAGGAAGGAGATGGCAAATTTCAAGGGCAGGATAACCTCACTAGAAGGGTAGCCAAACAGATCTTATGAGTTCACCTACCCTTCAGTAGCAATGCAGGGAAGATACCCTGATTTATCATAAAGTTGGAAGGAGTCTCAAAGGTCAAGTTGAATCCCCTGCATACTGTAGGATCTTTTAGCATTACTTAAGAGGTGCAAAAATAGGGTCAATTGTTGAACAAGACATTCTAGATTGGTTTTTATCCAATGACTTGAATCTGTTCAAAGTAAAGTTTTACAAAATTAGTGGCGCCAAGTCTAAAATTCTCTAAGAATACCTATCAGTACTACAGTCAAATTTTTCTTCCAGTCTTGCAATTCATGATATTTTTTTTTTCCAATTTATTTTTTCTTTCAAGCATTGCCTGGTATTGCTTTTTTCTTTTAGAACTGTGCTAACCAGTATGTTATCATCTGTCATCTTGAAATCCCCACAAGATCCTGACCTGTGTTTTTAGGTGTATTTTGCTGGTACCTTTCTGCGAAATTAACACTAAATTTTCTACAGAAAGAATGGTGAATTATTTTTGCAAGTGATCTCATTATTCTAAACATCTCCTAATCCTTCTCTTCCTCATTATTGTTATTTTGTAGGTCCTTTTCAAGTTCCTTGGCTGCCTGAAAGTCCCTCTTTCTTCAACCGGCCTG
Organism: Anilios bituberculatus; assembly: GCA_022379055.1. Classification (NCBI taxonomy): domain Eukaryota; kingdom Metazoa; phylum Chordata; class Lepidosauria; order Squamata; family Typhlopidae; genus Anilios; species Anilios bituberculatus. The sequence goes on from JAJFZI011241920.1 coordinate 858, forward strand.
GTCAGACCTTTGTGTGACTTTCATCACTTGGCATCACAAGCAACATTCACAGCCCTCGCAGCTCAGAGGGAGGTGGCTGGCAGGAGGTGCCCATCTGCCAACTGCTTGTCCCTTAGCAGCTGTGGGCCCATCAGGCAGAAAGCTGGAAGCAACCAAAAACATGAGTGATTTCTGGCACAAGCTTGGGTGCTGCGTCGTTGAGAAACCGCAGCCGGTGAGTCTTGAGTGGATGGGTTTTCTAAGGCTCAGGCAAGAGCTTGGGGATTGGATCGGATCTTTTTTGTGCCAAGGTCCTTGTCGAGCTGGAGGCCTTCCTTTCTCCCCGCTTCAGCCTGTCTGTCTTCCGCAGCAGCAGAGGAAAAGGCGGCGAATTGACCGTTCCATGATTGGGGAGCCAATGAACTTCGTCCACCTCACGCACATCGGATCCAATGACATGGCAAATGAAGGCCTCCCCATGGTACCGTTTTCCTCTCAGTTTTCTTCCCGGGATGGAAGTGGGTTCCGATTCCCATAAAACCATGAAAGATGAGGGGCTCCTGTGGGCACCTCAAATCACTAGGGCCAAACTGCATTACATTACATTACCATGGGGGGGGGTGGCTGCCCTGGTCCATCTGTTCCAAGCAAAGGGTCTCTTACATCTGATTCCCACAGCCAAGAAAGCCGGAAAGATGAACACAGTGGGTCAAATCACCATCCTTTGGGGGGAAGGGCCACCCCTGACTCTGTGGGCTGGAATCTGTGACCTTGGTTCTTTAGTGGTAAGGAAGGGATTGTAAGGCCAGGGATGCAGATCTCATCTGAATCTCAGACATGGCTCTTCAGTCATTCTGGGCTCTCTTGGAAGAAATGCTGTGAGGGCAGCACACCCAGCTCACTTGCAGCTGCTTTCCTGCCCCTGAGGTTGGATTTTCCAACCTCCTTTTGAAAAGGGAGGGGCATGTGCCATTTGCTGCCCTCCCTCCAACTTGGCTGGCTTGGAGTTCATGTCCTCCTCCCTTGGTCCCCAGGATTCCTGGTTTGTTCCTTCCCTTATTGGGCTCTGAGGAGCATTTGAGAAAGCAACATGGTCTCTTTTTTTTAAGGCAGGACCTGGAGAAAGTGGGGGCAAAACTTTCTTTCTCTGCCCTCCCACATGCAGGCATTTTGCAAACGTCTTCGTGCCTCTTGGCTCCGAAATCCAAGAGGCCTGAAGAGCCGTCCCAGGAGGAGTTGGGAGGGGGTATCTGCCTTGTTCAGCCATGTCAGCAGCTCTGGAAGATGCCCAGAGTATATTTTTAGCCTTCAGGTTCAGACATGCAATGGCCTGCATATGCCATCCTAAACCAGCTCCGTTTGACAAGTACACACCCTTGATCCTGAGAAACTGAGCAGCCTGTCTGGTCTGGGAAACACTAGGAAGAAAGAAGGTGCAAGTGCAAGCTGGTGAGATTAAGATAGCCCCCCAAAGGCCTTGCTTGGTTCCTATGATTTGCACAGATAGACCCAGGCAATTTTCTAGGCAGCAGAAGTGCCAACACAGTTTGCTTTTCCCTTTGTCCGACTTCCCAATGAAGTCATGAGCCTGGGATCTTTCTAGTGACCTCCCTTTCCCAAAACTAATCAAGTTCAGGCCCTGCTTGGAGAGTCTAATCCGACAAGACAGTTTCTTTGTGTGACGGTTTGTTTGAAGGCTATTCTCAGACCAATAGAGGCAGTATGGATTCCAGAAGTTCCCTGAAGGCAGAAAACCAGCCTGTCAGGAAGAAGTGAGATGGAAATATTTCTCCCTGACCTTGGTTTCTTTCATTTTTCCTCCAGTCAGGAGCAGTTCAGGAAATGAGATCCAAAGGTGGACGAGAGCGACCGTGGAGCAATTCCCACATTTTATAACTCCGCAAAATTCTTCCCTTCCGTTTCACTGTAAGTATTTTGACAGGATGCAGACCCACTCTGCAGCATTTCCCCATCTGCACTGGATCAGTAAGGAGTAGCCAACCTGACTTGCAGCAGTGGCAGAAATCTGTATCTTATTGTAGTCTGGGCCTGCAAAGGGGATACAAAGACTTAGATCACATGGGGAACAGGCACAGGCAGGGAAGATAATGTTGGGTTCCAGCCACTGGTCCACTGGGCCTGATGGGCTGCTTCCTGGAGGCTGTTGCTGAATGTGGCATTGTGTTCTGGTTTTGGTTTGAGGTCCTCCAGGCTGAGAATATAACCTACTAGAAAATTGCTCCCATCAACTCTTTTTCAAAAATGGAACATCACCAATGTTCCCTTTTGTAATTATTTCTCCTTGCCAGTTTACAGAGGGAAGATATTTAACACTTGCCCCAAATTGTTTCTTCTTGCAGGTTCCAGGCTAATTAATTATAAAAAGAAGCAAAGAAATACTTTCTATGTCACTTGAATTTCCTGTTTGGTCTTGTTGAAACAAGTTACCAAACTCAAAACCGTTGAGTGCTTTAGTCACTTTGTAACTTATGCAAATGTGTTTCTTTCTGGAGGACTGTTTTGAGAGACCTGCTATTTTGTAAGAGACCCAGCAACCAAACATCTGTTCAGCACACAAACAGCTGCTGTCGTATCAAATTTTTCAGTAAGGGGAACTGAGACTGTTTTTTTCTCCCCGTTTTCATTTGTCTTTGTGAAGATTAAAAGGTCTATAGAGGATTCACCACTGATGCTTCAACAGCTACCAATCAGTTTTGGTTCCTTTTTAAGCTGAAGGAACTCCAGGATTGTTGTTTTTCATCCACTGGATTTTCCTCTTAACAGATGTATCTGCCTAAACTCAACGATTTTTAATGAGTGCAGCCCCCACCCCAATACATTTCAAGGCTTGGGATTCTCTACTCATCTAGAGTCAACAGGGTGAAAGGCATGGTTGGGGCTGGCCAGTTGGTGCTAGTCAGAAAGGCAACGGGGTCTTGGGATTTTTGGCTTCCTGCTCTTAGATGCCGTTCATACATGACCAACTGTTCTAAACCAATTGCTTCTCTGCCCTTTGGATGACTGGAGATCCAGGAAAACCCACCTGGCAGTTTGCAGGATAAGTTCCCCTGGGCTGTGAGATTGTCGTGGGGATCCAGCTTTCAAATCGAGAGGAGACAGGAACGCCTTTTGCTCCCTTTCCTTCTAGCAACTGCCAGCAGGGAAACCCCCATTACCTCCAGTTCTGATCGGAAGGGGGCAGTCCTCTGATACTGAGGAAGACAGGGGCCCTGACACATTCCTCCAAAGACCTGTGCACACAGAGTTTATCCTTGTTTTCTCACATGTATCTAACACCGCGGGAAATCTGTTCCTGGGACTCCATTCCCACAGGTCAGTTCTTTCTTTGATGCTGGAATTGCAGGCAATATGACGCCCCCAAAGGCTGAACCTGGGAATCCTCTGATTTCCACTGCAAGACCACCCACCCAGCATGTCGCTGAAGATGGCTCTTCCTTTCTGCAGTGCTGATCAGGGATTGCAGGATGACTGGGGGTGCTTCTGGAGAGGCATCCCTAAGCTAACAAAGATGTTCTGACACATTTCTCCTATTCTTGTGTGGGCAGAGGCGGCATAACTCAGAACTGTTAATAGAATTTTTTGCTGTGATTTTTTTCTCCTTCCCTGGCCTGTGTCTACTTACCAAGCAAATGTTAAAACATTCAAACAAAATCTTGCCACAGCATTTTTTGAAAGTCCCACGGCCTCCCCATGCATGATCCTTGGATTGAGCTCCCATTATGCCTCACCCATTAGTAGGGGGCAAGGGATTCTGGAGTTTAACACACTCAGAGAGCATCCTTTTTCCCTCCAATAATTTAGCAGGTTGTTCAATGTTAAAAAAGAATATACATATTCGACTTTTCGCTGTGTTAATTTTTCCCAGCTGGCCTGGTGTTAAAAATGCTTTGGGGGAAAAAGAATAGCTGGGCTGTTCCATTGTCTTTTTATTCACAGGGAAGGGACCCTGCCTTCTTTTTGCAAACAATACTCTGTGTCTGTGTCCCAGGAGGGAGAGCTTTTCTGAATATTCCATCTTCCTAAAAGCAAGATGGTCTTAATCTTTTTTAAACGGGGTTGGACCAAAAGAGAAATTGTTGATCTGTTTCTTCTTTCTTGTATCTTTGTGAATGCTTCCCCCATGGGTTCAAGAGAGCATCACTTATGCTGGCCAAAAGGGAATTAAAGGTCCAAAGAGAACAGCTTCTGGTTTCTTAAGGGGGCATTTGCTAGGGATTCAGCCAAGTGGGTGTTTCTCACAAGAGTTTCTTCTGCCAGGGGCAGCTGTGTTATACAGAGCAACACCTTGAATTTCTGTCCTAGATCGTGTTTGGATTTTAGCAGAGACAGGAGATGATTTCCAAAGCAAGATAGGATCATTCTACCAGGATCTAAGAAGACAGCTTACAGCAGGCAGTTTTCTGACTACAAAAGAGTTTGACATCATCATCAGACAAAGAGAAAGGCAACAAGGAAGATTCAAAAGAGAATGAAAAAAATCAACTCACTAGGGCTTTTGATGCCAGATGGGTTGGTCAAACTCAACAGTCCCCTTTCATTCCAGGTTGAGGCAACCTGGGGGCCATGCATATGTGGGGGCTGTGTCCAAAAAGTGACTGAGCTGGCCTCACCACTGAAAGGGAATCCATACCTCCATCCCTGCAGGTGACCATATGGGGCAGGGAAGGATGGAAGATGGGGTCATAGCAGTCTCAGCTGCCTCTTCAACAGAAGGAAAGTGAAACAGCTGTATGAATCAGCAGTTTTATTAAAATTTCACAGCACAGTGGGGCCTCTTGCCTGATTGGCTAAAACTCCTTTTGAGTTTCTAATCTGGATTCAGGTTCACTTGAGTGGGGAATGAAAGGCCATGTCCAAGGGCTTTTTTTGCCCAAATGAAAGACCATTCCAGTTTCTTGAAAATAGTCATTTGCTTTGCAATCAAGAGGGAAAACGAGGAGGGCGGAGTCCTAAGAACATCTTTACGGGACATCCTCTTGCTGTCAGCCAGCTCTGGCTGCTGGCTTTACTGTGCCGTCGTTTGAACCCGGAGCTCAGCGGCTGCTTATCATTTGGCTTGCCTTCAGTTTAAAACAGCAGAAAAAGGAGATGTTAAGAGTAACCTGGACTGTGTGATTTACTCTCTTAGGCAGGTGAAAAAGAACAGGATCAAGCAATCAGTATTTATTTATGGTCCAAGACCAATTATAGGAAAGAAACCAACAATATGTGCATGTTTATGTTAATAAATTGTAAATAAAAGTAAATCAAGGTAAGATTTTAAAAAAATCCTGAGTAGTTTACAAGTATGAAGGAGGAGCTAAATGATTTCTAAAAGATGTAGTTGTTTATAAACATTTTGAAGCCATAAGGTTCCTGTTGATTACTCACACCAAAGAAAGCATAGGCGCATGATCACTGGGCAATTTAAACCACTGAATATTGGCAGTGTGAAGTTCAATTGCCATTGGGCCATTTTAATAGTGCATGTAATACAGAGTAGCATCAAAAACTTCATATGCTTGTCTTTTTTTTCCTTTTGTTTACAGCCCTTTGCAGGGCTTTGTCAGGCCAGTGGCCAGCAGCCACATGCTCTTCAAATGCTTTTTAGTTTTGTATGAATTTAGTTCACGCTGTGTGCAACCCATAATTGATGGCTTCTGTGTTATGCAATGCTGGTGTAAGCTACAGAGGAAACCTTTTTTCCTCTCTCCTCCTTCAATATGTTAGAACTACAGAAGAATGTTTCAGAGGGAGTTCGGCAGTAGCTAAAGGGGGCAGGCCAGCCACTGCTTGTGAAAAGCAGGCATGTCCTAAATTAGGGATGGGGGTAATGGATAAAAACTCCTGATCTCAAATGCTTGAGAGAGTGGTGTAACTCCAAAGGCTTACAGCTGGCATGTCAAATCTGTGGGCCACATGTGGCCTGCAACCAGTATCTTTGCAGCCTGCTCAGCTCCCTTTCAGTTGCCAGAAAATGAAGATGGAATTGCTGCTCTCCAATTGGTGGACCCGGATAGATGAAGTGCAATGTCATAAAACACCAAANTCTCACGTGAAAACCTGGAAATCATGAAAGATTTTGTTTTACGACGCTGCGTGAGATCTTGGCATTTTGCAGTGTCATGCAATGTAATAAAACGCCGAAATCTTGCACAATGTAAAACACTGGAAGTCTCACAAAATTTTGGCATTTTTTTGGCCCCTTACCTTGATTTTATTTGGCCCATGTTGGCCTTTTGAGTTTGACATGCATGGCTTGCAGGCTCTGTTCAACCACTCCTTGTTGGAACAGAAAATGTAGTTTGCCCCCTTCTGAGCATAAAAAGGTGATTTCAGAATAGACACAGACACACTGGGTTTGTGCATCATTCTTGTTCAGATCAGTTAATGGCTTCAGGATCCAAATCTTGGTTAGGTTTAACCATGATCTGGCAGCCTTGCTTCATTTATGGTTCGTAGTATTGGATTCATTTAGTAACTGAATGAACCCAAAAGTGTTACTTTGGGGTTACTAACAGCTAGAGAAAAAGCACCTTCTGGGGGCCTGACCCTGCATCTGACACAGCCCCATCATCCTATCCTTTAAAAGCGTCTGCTTTGCAGCCATATACTCCCCAGCTAAGCACGTTGTGTTTAAGAGTGCCTCAGCATAGGCCAAGTGCACGGCCAGTGCCCCGCACACGCGGGTTCCCCCACCTGCTTGTTCGGGAAGGTGGTCTTCAGGTTGTGCAAGAGACTCTTCAACCCGCCTTGCACACGCGTCCAGAAGAGCCGCCGCTTCTCGGACTGGTCCTGCTGGATGTCCTGGAGGGCGCACATATGCATGGCCCCCAGGTTGCAGGTCAGCGCTGTCACGTCGCACTCATGTTCCTTGCAGCTGCAGATGCTGTAGCTGCACACCTCCCGCTCGAAACGCAGGATGTCGTACTGGCCGGGGTCGAGATGGACGCCGGGCACCGAGTAGCTGACGTCGCGCACGCGGGCCATGCTCCCCGCGTGGCAATTGCAGTGCCACTTGCTCCACTCCTGCCAGGCGTAGCGCGTGTCGCCCACTATAACGACCATCTCCTGGTTGGAGGTGGTCCGGCTGTGGGGCCGGATGCCCCTCACGCTGGTGGTGCTGCTGCTGAGGAACGATGTCTCGTAATCGTGGAGGGTATGATTCCCCGCCTGTTCGATGTAGCCCGCAGCCACGGTGGCCTTGGCGGCGGCGGGCAAAAGAGCCAGCAATTTGGGGGGGGCGGAGATCGGGGCGTCGTCGACGTGATGCCCGCGCGCGCCCTCCCGCAGCCACCACCAACTCCCCAGCAGCAGCAGCAAAGCGCCCGCCGGGGCCATGAGGGAGGGGGAACGGCGAGGGAAGCCCCCAGCCGCCGCCTCTGGGCAGGCTCCCGGGGACGGGGCTGCGCTAGGCAACGCGCCCGGAGAACAAAGGAGGCTCTGGAACGCGCGCCGCCGACTGGGACGCGGAGGCGACCTGCCCGGCTGCGGGGGCGGGGCGAGAGTGGCCGGCCCCCCCTCTTCCCCAAAGGCCGGGGCGCCTCTGCGAGCTGGGGTCACCTGCGACTGCGGGGACGCGCGACTGTTTTGCTGCGCACCGCGACAAGGTGTCGGACCGGCCAAGCGAACTGGCACCCCTTGGGGCAAGGGAGGCCGAAGGCGCGGGCCAACCTCCGGCGCGCATCTTCGGAGAGTTTCCTTTCCCACCTGTTCTGCTTCTGCGTTCGGCGAGCGGTGCTGCTGCCGGGTCCCTCCCGGGCGCAGTAGAAACTGCCTGCCCTGCGCATCCAGCGGCTGCGCTTCCTCCGCTCGACAGCCGACCCTGAGCTATGGCCACCAGTTCCGGGATTTTGCAGACAGGGAGATGAGGAATCCAGCAGTCGCCCAACGATGGTCGGATCCGCTCCCGCAGGGCCGAAGCAACAGGCGAAATCCTCCATAGCGAACACGAACGGAGCCAGCAGGCCCGTTGCCGGCAGGCCTCCTTTATCGCTCTGGGAATATCGATGCCGTTGAAATCCACGTAAAAATAAGTACAATACGACTAAGACGCGGCGAAAGATCACTAACTTGTTGCAAAGTCTCAAGAGAAAGTCTTATCATCCAACCTTGCTTTGCCCTGGCTTTAGGGGCTGGTCCTGGCCTGATCCAACCTGGGAAACAGAATGAGGGAACTGCTGAAAAGTAAAATAGATTTACTCAGAAAACCTGCAGCACTCCAACCCCCATCACTCCTGACCATGGTGGCTGGGCTTGGTTGACACTGGAGGCCTGTTTCACTCTTTCTTGGACCTCTTGGGGGGGGGGGGGGGGGGCTGGAAACAGTTGGAGTGCTGCAGCTGGTCTTTGCAGTAAAAGGTTGGGGAGGAGAATTATAGTGGCCTTCTCACCAATTAGACCTGCTGGTCAGACCACCTTGCTAGTAGCTTTTCTGCAGTTGAAGAGCGTTTTTAATACTGTGACAAATTTGTGGTTTCCCCCTTAGAGCATACAAAGAGTGCTAGCACTTTGCAGGCAAGAGGCTCATTCAGACCACAAGCTGGAATATTTTGGGTGGCGGGGAAGCCAGTAGGATGATACTTACTGCTGGATACAATCCGGGATGCTGATTTGCTGCAGGGGGACCATCTGGGCCAGGGCCTTCAGACTGGGTGCAAACTGTACTTTCTGGCTGAATTTTGAACTGGGGAGACCAAGAGAGGGAACATGATGTGCGAGGAAGGCTTGTGTCTTCCTGGCAGCAATACATGGGCAGGCTTTTGTCTTCCCCTCTTTTTTTAATCAGACATTTATTTGGTTTCTTCTGATTTGCTTGTGTCCAAATTTCAAGCTCCACCTACCTGATAAAAGGTTTAAACACTGTCATCAGCGCTCTGATGTACCACATGGGGTGAACAATAATCAAAGATTTCAAATTCTTCCGCAATCTGAAAGAAAAACGAAAAGGAAATTTGCATCACATGTTAGAATATCAGACCTTCCTTCCTTCCTTCTTGCCTCCTCTGGTTTCTGAGAAATGATTGTGCAGTTGAATAAAGTTGGGGTTGTCTCACTTTCTAAGCTCTTTTATCTGTTCTGTGTTCCCTGCCCAGCCCTGAAAGGCTCTTGGGAAGATACATCCCTGAAGTCCTTGAGTGCAACCACATCCTAAACAAATATGTGCATAATGCTTCACTAAATTTGCTGCAGAAAACAGTCATTGTCTAAAGTGGTCTGTCCTCCTGCAATTAGGCTCTGAGTTCTTCGGAAGGAGAGCAGGTTATAAAGAAAGAAAGATAGATAGACAGACAGACAGACAGATAGATAGATGTCTTCAGATGCAATGGATAATGAGGCAGGGGATGATCACCCATCTCCATATCCAGAGTCCTCATCTTCCTGAAGGCAATCAGGACTGCAGAGAAAAAAAAAACCATCTGTTTAAAGTAAATTGCATTAGGAATCTCCCCTCTTTGCTCTGAAATGTTTAGCCTCGTCTTCCCGGTTTGGAATTTGAAAGCAGTCAAACCTCATTTTCTGCAAGCAGCTGTAAGAAGCATCAAAACCAACCCCAAAGCTACCATGTTTAATATTTCCCTGGATCTTGCAAGATGTATTTGAAAAGGAACGTTTACAGCTGTTTAGAAAGAAAATTGCAGATTAAGCTACTCATGCTATGAGCAACCACAGAAATCTAAAAGTCTTTGATGGGACAGGCTTCTTTGAACTGGTCTGCTTTAATTTGGGACATGCTCCCCAGCCACTTCTCTTACCGTTGGTCAATTGTTTGGTAGCATTGCTTAAGCCAAGCAAAAGATGGAAGTCTGCTCCGGGAAGTGGCGCCATTGAGGCATACCAGCATGTAATTCTCAGCCACCATCAGTTCCAGGGTCCCTATTATATACCTGCAGGGAACAACCAATCCATTTCAATTAACCTCCATGGTTTTAACTCCTGCTCAAGTGTTAGCGGCAGAAACTGTCCCAGTTGGAAATCAGATTTAGCTCTGGGTTACTCTAAATCAGGGGTCCTCAAACTATGGCCTGCGGGCCGGATACGACCCGCCAAGGTCATTT
>JAJFZI011242018.1:0-10169 GCA_022379055.1 Anilios bituberculatus
ATATGAAACTAAAATGAGAAAGACTGCTTTGTGAAATGGATAAGCTTAAAAAGAAAGTACCGTATTTTTAAAAAAAAGTTACAATAAGTAACTGAACGGTTATAACATACAAAAATATCTACCAAATATAACAATAGTCATTCTCAAAACTATTAACAAAATAGTAAGAAAACTATTTATTAATCTCCTCACACACACCCATGAGGGAAGGTACATACATGCAGAAATATTCCATGTCACGATAACATTTCACGCATCTGGTAAAGCAGACAGAATTCACTTAAAGCTTGAACGTAATATTAGCTACATTTTAACTGTCCACAACTGACCTTCAGTTTTTCACTGCACACGTTTACTTACATAGGTAGGGTTAGGGTTAGTAATACACCTCAGTGATGACCAAAGCATAATTTGACTCCAAGTCATCATCTGAGGTCCTCTGTAGTACATAACTAGGTGAGCAAAGGAAATTCCTTTCCGTGTTACTTTTGTTCACTGGACGAACGAAAGGAAAGCAGTTCCCCTGCTACCAGGGATCCAGCAGAGTTGCTGGTGGCAGCAACATGTTACGATATGGGTTGAAGTCATGCATAGTGTCGATGTGTGTGTCTGTGAAAATATGGTTTTAAAAATAAGATCTCACAACATGGAGCAAGCATTTCTTTTGTGGCGTCGGACTTTGAATGCATGTGTTTGTGTTAAATATGGTTTAAATATGAGATTTTGGGGTAGTGTAGTAGTGTAACAATTCTCTCACATAAGATGGAATCTAATTTGTAGATTCCATTTGTAGCTGCTCCCAATCACTTTGTAAACTAATAAATTTTATTATCCTCACTTGGAGGTGCTGTCTGGCTAATTGGGGGTATGAGAGGTTCATGACAATAGGAATTTCTTAATAATCTTATGTCACTTCATCCAATGTCTTTAATCTGATTATTAACTAGACATAATATTTAAAACGTATGATCATCATTCTGGGTACTATACTATTTATAAGAGGCTGAATACAATAATGTTTACTATTAAATAGTAACAGGAATAGATTCATACTAGTACCATTTTTTATAATTCTAAAAACAATTTTATAAATTGAGACTGAAGGATTTAAAAATTTCAAGTAGTCATGGCATTAATCCAAATAATTGTTCCTAGTGATGACAGTAATGGTATGAATTCTGATACCATAGTAAGGGCAACAGAATTGGGGTGGTGGTGGTAGTTGATTAAAACTCACCATCCTTTATTTCATTCCTTCAATTATTAGAGAAGGATGCATATAATGCAGAATGATAAGCCTGTAATGGAACTGTAGGTATTACTATAGTTTTAAACACTTTTGAGAAGAGAAGCCACTTTTAAATTCTGCAGCATCTGGATAGTTATCAACCCTCATAAACAGTCTCATGGGTTCTCAAAGAAAGAGGTTGCTGTCATATTTTTGTTTTAAAAATCAACATAATTCAATAAGCTTGTGAATTAAATTAGCAGAATCCTTCAAATTCAGAAGTAGCATTTTTTCAAGTGTTGATAATCACTATCGTTATTTTAGTTTGAGCTCTTAATTGTGTTTTGTATTCAGCAAATACAAATATCAATTCTTTACATATTACAAACAGGGCATGCTTCTTTATTATTCAAGTTTCAACTTGCATAATCAAGTTTTCTAAAACTGAACATTTTAAAATAATGTTTCAAGGTGCCTTCTTTTAAATGGAAATTATTTTGACCAAACTGGAAATATAAAAACTACAAACAACTCAACAGTATTGTATTTTAAAGAAATAAACATAGTTAAATCAAGTTCAACAACTGTCCCTACATTTTATCTTGCATGAATATATTCTTTTAGTCCAACCTTTTATATTACTAATGCTTTAAAACAAAGGAGCCTCCTCAGTATTTACATATAAACATTCAGATTCTACTCTTTACTCTGTATTGTTAAACATTTGGTACGCTATCAGTAAAAGTGTCAAGAGGCAATGTGCTTTCTGCAAACAAATACTGTGTATTTTTTATCTTATCTTTTATGCCTGCCATCATTCCACAAAAGTTTCAGCAAAAATAATATTAGAACTCATGACACATTCTCCTATCTTGAGATATGATTTGAGAATCACATGATTAGAAAATTTATTTATACACAATATCAGTAATTCTCAGGACCCTTTGACTATCTTACAAATTATTGAGAACCCCACTGATTGGTCATGAAAAAAAAGGCTAATCATGAAAATAGTTTTGACCTCTGAAAGGGTCTCAGACACCCTCAGGAATCCTAGAAGCACACTTTGAGAATCACTGGATTATATTATACACTGAACACATTACAAGGGCTGCAGGTACAACAGCAGAAGGCTGGCATCAAAATTGATGGAAGAAATGTCAACAGTCTCAGATGTACACAATACTGCCTTGACTGTAGAAACTGAAGGTGAACAAATAGCTGAAAAGCAAAATAGTTGGGTTCTCTTTAACCATCAGTAAAACAAAGATTGTGGCTAATGGAAAATTAAAATAATTAATACTAAACAATGAGATGATACAAGTAGTTGATAGCTACAATTTTTAGGACTCCAGAATTAATAAAGTACAAAAATAATTCAGAGATGAATAAGAATGGCTAAAAAGACTTTGAGGGATAGACAAAAGTTAGAATGGTCTATCTATTCAATGGTCTTCATTGTTAAGATTATGACTGAACAAGTTAGACTCTGCACAAGAGCAAGAAGGAAAAGACTGATTCTTTTGAATTTTGATGCTGGAGAAAGTTGCTTTGCATTTCTTTAACAGCCAAATGGACCAAATATTCAGTATTAGAGGAAACCAAGCTTGAATGCTTACTGGAAGAAAGAATCACAGAACAAAAGCTATTGTACTATGGAGTCATCACAAGGACTGAAGCGTCTGTAGAAAAGATGTTAATACTGGGGATGGTGGATAAAAAGAGAAGAGGCAGACAGCACATCAAATGAATAGAGTACTAGAAGCTGAGAAGTGCAGTGGGAACCAGGACTTCTTGGACAGTTAATGTCCATGAAGTCACTAGAAGGGGACTGAACTCTGATGGAAATATTCTAAGTAGCATATTTCCTCCCTATGATTAGGTAGCATTAATAAAAGCATGACCTTGTCCCTCTTGCATACACAATAGCAGTGTTGGGCCAACCCAACTCATCATACAAATTCTCCTGAAGAAGATTAAGTACAACATACGCCAGTAAAGACCAAAACAAGTGACAAAGTGAGTATTGTAAGACTCCAGATGACATACAATAAAATTATATAAACTATAATCACATTGTAAAAATATAATCTCATCATAAACCAGGATATAAGTCTTTATTGAATGACCTGATAAGGCCTCTTCACATGTGCATGCATACATCAAACTTCAGTTACAATTGCAATATTAAAATAAATGGTTACCATTACATATAACATTTTCTCTTAAAATATTTTTCCTCTGCTCAGCTCTTTCTCTAATAAATTTAGTTAAATCTCTAACTATGGCCATCGAGATCCTGACTACAAAGAACCTTACGGTATAATAATCATTTATAAGGGCTAATTTGACTAGGCATTAGTTCAGAAGGTGCTTCCTTTTTTGGTTATGTAAGTGGCAATGTAATGTAACACAGGACAGATCTTCTACCACCTTAGTCCCACAAATGCACACATAAAACAAAATGAAATTTCCAGGCACCTCCAACATTGTAACTCCTATGCAGTGCTCATATCCCCACACTTGATGAGAGAGTCAGATCTTTAAATGATGGTGGAAAGATAGCTGGGTAAGGGCTATTCTATTATTAGAGCTGTACAAAGCATTCAAAAGTGTATTTCACCAAGCAATGATAAAGCAGCCTTTCTAGATTAAGACTAAATTTAGTGTTCTGAAGGCTGTCTCCAGCAGTGTGATCCAGTTGTGTATATGCAGAGTATCTTTATTGGAGTTCCCAAGATAAATTTGGTCAGTATACTGTATCCGCAGAAAAGCAAGACTGCTCTTTAAATAGTCAAAGAGCCTCCCAAAAAATACAACTAGTTTGAATAGAAATGCCATTTATGCTAGCATGCTTTATGAAGCGCCCCTTTCAAATACTTTGCACAGCCCTAATATACATACATAAGGATGTTAAAAAGATTTTCTTCCAATATTATCTTTATTTTTTCCATTTTATTAACATGATCATCCCCCTATTTTTCAACTAAATGAAATAAAAGGGACTAAGAGTAAACTACTGTATAATAATATATCAACCAAAACATACTCCAGTGGTCTATCTCTTGACCAGTGGTTAGAGCAAAGGGATGCCTGCCTTCATCTTTACTGTCCCAGGAACATTGACAACTGAAGATGAAAACTCTATCTGGAAAAGAAGTTATAAGCAAACTCTGTGCAGTTGCTCCTCCTTTGGCAGACAGATGGGATCAAACTGGTCTCCTGTATCCCATTCTGCTCTTCCTGAGAGGCAGGAGATGCAAGCTTCTGAGCTGTTCATTCCCTGGCCAACGGTGAAGACACAGTAGGATTCCTTTCAACTCTGCAGAGCAGAACCAGTATAATGCCAGTAAATTAAACTACACAGACATTTCTCTGTCTGCAACATCCAAGAAATCCAAATATGGTAAAAAATACATGACATAGAATTCAGAAACACATAGCCCATGACTACTATCTTGGAACAGCTGGCAATACACACATGCAGTTTTTTTAAATAATAAGAAATTGATTATTTCAGGCTCCATTCCTTATGTGTGACTCAGATATGAGCATTTAGCAACACTAGAAGCAATAGTAAGATTCTGTCAAATTTACCAATACTTCTATGCTGCTCAAAAGGTTAACCATAATACTTATGAATTCTGATAAGTATAAGTTATATGCAAACATTCATTTCCTTAATGGCAAGAAAATTTATTGCAGCATAAACTTTCATGCAACCAAGCTGACACATGCAACCTTTGTCTTCTGACACTGTCAACAGTAACAGTCAAATAAACAGCCTATTTTTAAGTATCTGCTTTTAAATAAAGCTATATAACATATTGAAGATTCTATAATCCATGGGAAATAAGTTATCAAACAAATGCAATCATCAATAACAATTTTTATTCTTATTCTACCTATAAATATATATACTTGTAACGAAAATCAAATACTTTAGTTATGAATACAATGCATCTAATGATATACAGACTAGTAATATCAAAAAAATGAAAAGGATTACAAGAAAGCTGAAATTTCAGTCAATATTGCCCACAATTATTGTTTGCAATAGCTCCAGGTCTTAGCAGGCTACGTCCAAACAAAGCTAGATGTCTTCTAAATGAAACACACAGGTTCTGCTACTGAACTACTCTAAGCACTGAAGTATCAAATATATTTTAGTATAAGCTTACTTTGTGTAACATATTGCTGATTCTATTACATATGAATTGGTTTGGAAAAGTTTCCACATTATTTCAAAGTTTTTACATGGCTTTTGGAATGGCAACTTGACTTTCTTCCTTTCCTGCCTTAAATGGATCTCTGCCAGCTTTCCAGAATGGGGCAGTCAGAACTCGGTATGAGCAATTTGGCTTGCTAGAAGTTGGTGTGAGACCATGGCAGGCACAGCTGCTCTCTCTGGGGGATGGCGCTTGAGGCCAGGCAGAAGTGATAAGTGTTTTTAGGGCTAACCTAACCCAACCCAAACTGACCCCAAAAACACTATGGAGAGTGCCACACCTGCTGCAGTCTACTCAAAAGTAGGCACTCTAGCCTCATACCGGCTTGTTGCACATCAAATTGCTCATGCCAACTTGTAGCACACACTGGGTTGGATGGGGGAGTACATATTCAGTTATTGTTTCCTGAAGGCACTGTCATAAACATCACCAATTATGTTAAGATTCAAACACATTAATAAAAAAACTATTCATTGTTTAATCCTACTACTGAAAAACAAAGAAATACAAAACATGTAAAAGGATAAACATAATCACTATATAAATATGTTTTCAGTGCAGCTGAGATTTCCAAGAGTACATAGTATATGTGGTGATTCCTGCAGAATTCCACTGTGTTCAGTATGTTCTCCAAAGTTGAAAATGTACACTAACAATAAGCTGTGAACCCCATGATCACGTCCTGGAACCAAAGCATCCTATACAAAACTAAACAGTAACAAAAACAGTTCTTCCTATTAGAAAAATATGTTAAGGCAAAAATTAAGCATGCAAAATATAAAACCTTCCTTCTTTTAAAATAAATGCATTAGAATAGACAAGATTAAATTTACACCTTCGGAAAGATGACTGCCTTATGTAAAAGAATGGGTGGAACTAGTATGCATGTGTGAACTCCCATACAGAAATGTATTCAAGCATGGCAGGAAGACTCCAGATTAGTCAGTATGTACCTAGCACATAAGTGACTCATACAAAAAGCAAGAATCAACTCGCCTACCATATTTCCTTTGGAGGAATTGAAAACTTAAAAAAATTATATTAGATTATAACAAAAATGTTGAATGATTGCATTCAGTGGAAAAGTCTATAAATATTCCTCCCTCCAAAAGTGGAATTCATAATCTGTAATTAAATTTAAGATTAGGCATCAAACATTACCTTTATAACTGACATGCACAAAATGCAGTCTAAACTAACTAAAAAGAACAGTGAGAAATCACTAGCATGGGTCATTGGAAAAAAAACCCAGCAAGGCTCATCATACAGGTTTGTATTTTCAACAATAATAATTTATTAATATAAAATGAACTATAGAAGGAAAGCTACTTAGCTCAGGCTCCAGCTGATACCAATTTAAGGACAAAAAGCAGTATAGTACCAGTAACCAACTGATCATCAGATGATGGGCATGATCAAACTGCTGTTTCAGGAATGTTTATGGAACAGAAAATAAACTGTTGGGGTGCTGGTAAGAAATGAAATGAGATGTGGGAAGCCATGCATTTACAGTACATGTGAATGCCTGAAACTGCCTGACATGCCAACTTTATGATGTAAACCGCTGAGAGTAAGCGGTATATAAATTGAATAAATAAATAAACTTATGTCCCGTTTACATTAATTGATTGTAAGAATTCAAAATGAAGTCTTATGTCCCAGAGATAATCTCAGTTTGTTTCATCAGTCATAACCTCACACTGAATTCAATGTTTCAATGTTACCTAGGAAACACAAGAAGCAAGCATACTTCAAACAATGAATTAGGCTACATCTCTAAAATATGCATTACTTTGTTCCCACGCTTAGTTGGAAGGGGACAATCTATCACATAAAACATGCTGTCACGATGAGCTCATGCTTTAAGATAATCACTACCCACTATAAATCAGTAACATGCAGTTCCAAAAGCAAACAATTATCAAAATCATAAGCTTTAGGAACTTTAAAAATAAATTATCAACATCTGATTTTTCAGGCAGCTGAATCCTTTCATGTGAAGGAAAATCTGTATTGAATAAAAATCCAAACCACCACTTAGTAAAATATGAAAATTCACAAACATCTCAACTATCCCAAAACAAAACCAGACAGCAGAAAAATACAGATATAATGTATAATGAAGTAGAGAGAAATAGGCCTATGTCCCAAGGACTTTTTCAGTTCTATATTTTTCTAAGCAATAATTAAACAGACTTGTATGACTACTATTGGTAACTATTTATGTCCATAAGAAAACCAACATTTTTACCATACCATAAAATCCCCAACAATCATCAGCATTCTAAACTTTATGAATGTTATAGTGTTGTAAAAGTCATAAGACACAGGATCTAGAAAAGGATGCTTCATGAGTTCTTAAACTGTACTCTTCATCCTTTCCAAGATTGCCCCCCCCCTTTCATTTTTAAGACAGCTGTGAAAATCTGGCTCTTTCTCCAGGCCCTGGGATAGTGATCAGTTGCCTCCCCTTTTAGGAGAGCAGAAACTATTGTTGTTAGATTATTCTGGGGATCCTGTTTCTCTATTTTTGATTGCTTATTTCATTTCTTTCATTGTAAGCAACACAGAAACTATGCTGAATCTGGCATTTAACAAACAAATGGCAATACCATTCCATAAGAAACATTCTTACCTTAAATACTTTGCCAAAAGCACCATCACCCAATTCTCCTATAATTTCCCAATAGTCCTCTGGATTGAGATCTCTCTTGACATGCTCATACTGTTTCTTCTTTTTTTCACCTCCCAGTTTGAAGATCTTGCGAAAGTTAAAGAAGGACATATTTGCCCCCTTTAATTCAAAAATTATTTTTAAAAAACTTCAGAGAAAAACTAAAGGAGTTTTCTCTTGCTATACAGTATAAACGGGAAAAGGCACACAACTGTGACAACAATTCTTTGTGACAATAGCAATGCTGTTAAAAAGAGCAGGTGGGGCAGTTTTGCAATCTAGATTTTAGATTCAGCACACAGTAATCTAATGTCAAATGACTCAGTAGCAGCCCAGCAGCTTCTCTCAAGTTTAATACTTCAAAATCATATAATCTGTGCTAAGTTCTTACTAAAACCACACACTGAACAAGTGCAGGTTCCAGGAACACTACCAGAAAAGATACACTGACTGCCTACTGTCATAGAATATGAAAGTTCAGAGGTGGAAAAAAATCCAGTTCATTCTTCACAGGAAAGGATCCATTATTAAATGGCCAGCACTTGTGCAAAACAAAGCAGATAACTAAATTCAAGTCCTGCCCCTTATTTAGTAGCATAGATTATAAGCATCACATCAGATGTAATTCTCCTTTTGCTTGAAGGATGACAACTTCAGCAATCCATGAGAATGGAAAATATTCATCTTCTATTTATGCTGGCAATAAAGATTCTTCTTCGAGACAGTTTTTTCATCTGTTAGGTAAGATATACAAGAGAAAAAATGAAAGGCACAATAAGAAGCTACTCCTTAATAAATGAATTCTATGCTTCTTCCTTCGTCAGAGTACAATAACATTAAATGATTTTTTTTCGAAAAGTATTTTACCATCAACTTTTTGGGAGAAACTATGAGAAAAACAGAATTGCTCCAATATGAAGGGCGAATGCGAACGCCTCCCTTCCCTTTCCCCCCTCTTCGCCGTAGAAAGGTGGAGTAGGGTAAGGAGGCAAATAGTTTCTTCCAGAGAAAACAGCAGATTTCAATGATGGCAGCTGCCTTTCTTTTCTTATAAAAGGGGGAGGAAGAAAGATTCGAATGAGATACTCACCAGTTGAGATCTTTTTTAGTTTCCCCCACCGGCGAGGAAGACACGATGATGATGTTTGATGCCCGCCACCTTCTGCGTTCCCGCTTCCTCTGTCTTCCCCGCACAGGCGACGGAACACACTACAGTGCAGGGATAAGTTTGTTAGGCCCACTTCCTCTCCTCCCCCCCCCTCTCCCGCCTCGCTCTCTCCGTTCAACTGCTGCCGCGCGCGCACACAAACATCCAGTGAATCGCCCACAGCGCTTTCGCCGACACCCGGTCCAGCTCCGCCTCCTCTCCCTACGTGAGACGCATTTGAACTACGCAGGCGCGCTGACATACCAGTTCTATGGCTTCCTACTCTTTCCAGTTTTTATTAGTTCACGGTAAGTCCCTCCTCCGTCAGCAACAACCGGATATTACGATTTTTAAAAGGGAGGGGAAAAGATAAGAGAGTGAACGTTGACGTCCAAGGAGAATTTTTTCCGGATGTTCTGCGCTTACTCGTTATGCGCGCGAACGTCTCACTTCCTCTTAAGAGCTAAAAATCATGCAGCATCGAGAAGTTATGGCAGGAGAGGAGTGTAGCTGCAGGTGAAAGCGTGGAAAGTGCGCTTGGGAGCCCTTTCGGCTTTAGGCGCCTCTGCTGCGTGACAAGAAAAGCAGAAAGTAAGCTTAAACAGACAGCGGCTGTGAGAGTGGTAGGGAACTGTGCTGGGAGTCTCCCAGATATTTCATTTATAAGTATTTACTTATTCAATTTATAGGCCGCCCATCACCAAAGACTCTGGGTGGCTCCCAACCATAAAGCAAAATAAACAAGAGAGTAAAGGGTTGTTGTGATGCCCGCTGCCTTTAAACGGTGAATTATGAGAAATGGTGAGAAGAGAAATTCGTTTCGTGGATACATTTCTCATCAATAATCAGATGGTGGAGCCCAGTGCTTTTTTTGTAAAAAAAAGGTGCCGG